>OX457045.1:1201852-1204352 GCA_949752735.1 Lumbricus terrestris
ATGCTATATAGTTTTGAAATTCAGCCGATATATAATATGTATTATGTATAATTAGATAATAATTATATTCTGTATATATATATATATATATATATATATATATATATGCTTGGAGATTACGGTAGAGGATGCTGTTCGGATGGCGATGGACCGGGAGGAGTGGAGAGGCTGCGTTGCCCGATGTGCAGTTCTGCACGGGAGGGACTAGGTACTAAGTATTATATATATTATATATATATATATATATATATATATATATATATATATATATTGGATGTCATCGAGTTCGATGAATTTAACGATGAAAGGACGAAGGAAGCAAATATATAATATGCTGCATATAAATAAACCAAACATATATTTCGTCTTTCGTTCTGTATATTATGTCTGCGCATGACTGTGTTTTACTGTTTGTACCTCTTCTGATGCTGATGCGTTCTAAAGAATAAGCAACAACTGACTAAAGACAACTGAATACATTGCGTCTCTCTTAATTCACACTCTTCTTCCTCTTCTCCCTCTTCTTCCTCGTCTTCCTCGTCTTACTCTTCTTCCTCTTCATCTGCCGAATTTCTTAATCCTCTTTTCCACTTCCCTCCTCTTCGTCCTCTCTTTCTTCCTCCTCCTCCTGCTCCTTTTCTTCATCTTCCTCCTCTTCCTCTTCATAATATATTCTCCGAAGCCGGCAGGTGTGTGCATCCGCGCTATATAAATTGAATTACCGGATGATGGAGAGAGGTGGAGGGGAGGAAATGGATGGAGGGACAATGATGGAAACAATGCAGATAACATCAATCTTTTTTTATACGAACAGTTTTCTAACCAATCTACATTCTATCTCAACGTCATCGCTCACTTTGCAATGAACTTGACATGCAGAACGGAATTAGACCTGAAAGTCGGTCCCCACCCGGCTGACCAGCCCCACCTACGTTGCTGCTTCAGCCAACTCGGGGAAGGTGAGTAGGTAGGACTGACCCCATCTACTCAACTGGCCCCACATACTTCGCTGGTTTCATCTACTCCGCTGGCCCCACATACTCAGTTGACCATCCTATACTCAGCCTGCTCTGCAACAAAACAGCAGCAACATAATAATATGATCGATTCAAAGGAGATGAGAGATGATCGAGATGGTCACGTGAGCTTCAAAGAAGATCGGTCGAATTCAGGGCAGAGGTCATAGGTCCAGGGCAGAGGATCCTCTGTCTGGTCTCCAAAGCACAGCTGGAAAATGCCTTAAATACCTCTCAAGCCATATGCTGCAGAAGCCCGCATCTGCATCCTCATCTCGCTCAATGCGTTCTGCAAATCGTAGATACCATAGAAGTTAGTTTCGATTCTGAAGTTGCTGCCTTACAACTTTGTTTCGATACAAACAGATTGTGTGCAGCAAGTACTTCAAATGGTGGTCGTCGCTTTTGGCCAAAACTACAAACAATGCGAAAAGTTTGAGACCAGAATTCAAGACGAACATAAATAAAGACCTATCTCTCCATCTGAGAAGAAAATGATGATGATGATGATGATGATGATGATGATGATGATGATGATGATGATGATGATGATGATGATGATGATGATGATGATGATGATGATGATGGTGGTGGTGGTGGTGGTGGTGATGGTGGTGGTGGTGGTGGTGGTGGTGGTGGTGGTGGTGGTGGTGGTGGTGGTGGTGGTGGTGGTGGTGGTGGTGGTGGTGGTGGTGTAAATGTAAATGTAATGTAAATCTTCGAGAATTTCTCAGTGCCCACAAAAGCCACGTCAGGGAGACCAGCTTATTCACCGGCGCTATATCAAATCAAGTCCGCAATAGCCAGAGCTGCCGTTTTCGTTCCGGTGCCAGGTGGTGGAGGTGGTGGTGGTGTTGGTTGTGGTTGTGGTGATGGTGGTGGTGGTGATGACGACGATGATGATGATGATGATGGTGGTGGTGGTGGTGGTGATGACGATGATGATGATGATGATGATGACGATGATGGTGGTGGTGGTGGTGGTGGTGATGATGAAGTAGAAACA
The DNA here is from genome assembly GCA_949752735.1 of Lumbricus terrestris. Lineage (NCBI taxonomy): Eukaryota > Metazoa > Annelida > Clitellata > Crassiclitellata > Lumbricidae > Lumbricus > Lumbricus terrestris. The sequence continues at coordinate 1,203,875 of OX457045.1, forward strand.
GAAAAAGAAGATATCGATTAGATTCTCTTGAAATCGATGATACGCCTATTCTTCTTCATTTCTTCTTCTTCATTTCATCATCCTCTTCTTTTTCAGCTTCTGACTCACTCTCTCACTGACTTTGTTCTGTAGAGATCTGGATCAATGGATCAATGGATGGATGGATGAATGGATCGATGGATGGATGGATGAATGGATCGATGGAATCCAATCAAAGACCAACGAAGACGACGACGACGACGACGATGGAAGATTGGAGACAGCATTCGTCGGAATAAGTCAAAGACTGCATTGACTTTATAGAATACGGCGCTAGATAAATGAACTGATTGTCTGTGACGATGGCTGTGTCGTCGTTTCTGTCGACATCAGCAGCAGCAGCAGCAGCAGCATTCAACCGACCGTGTCGACGACATTCACTCACCATCCTCCATCTCCATCTCCTCCACATTGTTCTCCTCCTCTTCACCGTTCTCAC
>OX457045.1:1209352-1266852 GCA_949752735.1 Lumbricus terrestris
AATTTATGTAAATTATTATAAGATGAACTCATTTATTTTACGCGGACGAATGCGTGGTTCGTTGCCTATCAATAATAATAATAATAATATTGAGACCTCATTCAGAGATAATTATGATGGAGGACGATATCAGCTGAACAGAAAGTTAAAAATTATGTTTGCGAGTCCTGCAGAAGATTCGCTTCTCAGGATCTCCATTCAGTTCATGATCATAAACAGTCACAGACCCACATAACGTAATAGGTCTACCGCAAATAACTTACCCAATAATCCATCAAAAAATTCACACCAATATTCGCACCAATAATTCAAATAATTCACCAAATAATTTACCCCAATAATTCACCACAAAAATTCACCCAATAATTCACCCCAATAATTCACCCCTCTTCTTATTCTTCCCTCTCATTCCCTCCTCTTTCTCCTTTTACTTCAAAGAATGCATTATTGCTTATTGCTTATTATTTATAAACTAATAGGCTACGTTCCGCATTTCTTCTATTTTTTAGCGGCGACTTGTAACAGTGAACAAGCAAACAGCTGTCGTCAAGCAGGTCAGTCAGTCAGTCAATCAGTCAGTCAGTCAGTCAGTCAGTCAGTCAGTCAGCCAGTCAGTCAGTCAGTCAATCAATCAATCAGTCAGTAAGACAGTCAGTCAGTCAGTCAGTCACTCAATCAGTCAGTCAGTCAGCCAGTAAGACAGTCAGTCAGTCACTCAATCAGTCAGTCAGTCAGTCAGTCCCTCAATCAGTCAGTCAGTCAGTCAGGCAGTCAGTAAGTCAGTCAGTCAGACAGTCACTCAATCAGTCAATCAGTCAATCAGTCGGTCAGTCGGTCAGTCAGTAAGTTAGAAAATCAGGCAGTCGGCTGGTATAGTCATCGCTATTATCTTTTTTTTATCCTACATTCCATTCCTCCTCCTCCTTCTCCTCTTCTCCTCCTGCATCTCTTCTTGCTGCTCCACTGCTCTGTTTTATCGGATGATGATATTACGATGACGATGACGACGACGATGACGAAGATGATGACGATGACGACGACGACGATGACGATGATGACGATGATGACGACGACGATGATGATGATGACGACGACGATAACGATGCTGATGTCTTTCGTTGTCTATGCGTGCACTAATGTGACTCAGTTCTCGATCGTAAGTTGGACCGTCTTCCGGAGGGCAGCGGAGGCGAATGTCTGGCCAAGCAGTACGTTCACTTCAGTCACCTCTGCACCGTCAACAATTACCTTCCGTCAACCGTTGACTTCTGCTGCTGTCAACATGAAGATCGTCTGCTCTGCTGCAGATATCATCAGGACTGGAACCACTTCCGGTGCAGGGCAGACGATGACGTCATCGATAACATGTAACGCACCCCCATCCCTACACCCACCCACCCATTCACATCACTATCATTACACAAATGCTATTGTGGCTACTAGATTAATGCATAGCTATATAAATACATATAATTATATATATGGAAATATAATATATCATTGTAAATATTACTATATATTCTTAATTATTTTTTTGTTAGGTATATTTTATATTATTTCATTTAGGTCTATACTATTATAGGGTGCATAACCATGACTGCCTCTCAGGATAGCTTAAGGGACTGCAGTTCTAATGCATATATAGCCTATAATTATAGTGTATATAATATATGTATATAATATATTATAATAATTATAATATATATAATACATATAAAATATATATGCAAGTGCATATATACTCTCATTGTGTAGGTCCCTTAGGGACCCACTGGGCCACGTGTGTTATATCTTGGCCCCAATATGGAAGTGTAGGTACACGGGGTCGTGGGACGAGTAGGCCCTACGACTGTATTCTTAACTGTAGCGATCTAAGTGAGTATAAGTGATGATTGTTATCTGTTTGTTGTTATAGAACAATGCCATTGTTATCTGTGGAGCTGGTGATGCCAGCTGGCATTGGCATCGGTTGCATCGTCATCTGTCTTTGTCTCTGCTACGGAGGCAGATGTTGGTGCTACCATTACGAAGATGATGCTGAAGTCTGGTGCTGCGGCTGCTGCAACAAATGCTGTAAGATTAGATGAGATGAGATGAGACACAATGATGCATGTCATCGTATAATTATACAATCTATGATAATTAATTATGTACGCATTATTGCAGTACGAAAGGAAAAAAATTATGTAATCATGTTTGTGGGTAACTGGACATAATTATAATTATATAGCGCATTTTGCGACTTAGAAAAGATATGTATATATATATATATATATATATATGCATAACCATTTTTAAAATAGCATATTATTATAATTATATACATGTATGATGAGATGGATGGACGGATGGATGGAGAGATGGGCAGACGAAGGGATGACCATTAGGCGTCGTCTTGAGTCGCCATATTATTATTACGTCATCTTGAGGCGCAGACGACAGCGATGCACCATCTTGTGATGAAAGGAGAGAAATTTAATAAAGATTCTTCGTCCAGTTATGTCCAGTTACCCCCAAGCATGTTTACATAATTTTTCGTCGGATTCCATGCATATAATATATGATAATATATATAATATATATATATATAATTACTAGATGTGTTACCAGGCGTTGCCCGGGAAATTTAGGGTTTTAAACACTACTCCACTGTGGTACCCATCGTTTACCACTAAATTTCGGGTTTTCGCCAAACCTCCACCCCACCCCGCTTCCCAAAAAAGTCAAACGTGACCCGCTCCTGTGGGAAGTTACGGAAATTATTACTGGGCAGTCTGGGCGAGTATGACGTCATGCGGACTTTAGACTCCTTACTAAAAAGTTAGGCCTAGCGTGAGCGATTATTGATGAAATAATTTGGGTAAGAATCAATTGAAAATTTTTTAGGCCTAAACCGACGCTGTTTCAACTTTTTCAAAATCCGTACAAACAAACAAACAAACATATATGGAATTTCGGAATTATAATATAAGATATATATAAATAATTTTATATAGATTTGTTTAGCATCCGACGCCGCATAATATTATAATAAGAAAAATTATTATACCATTGAGATAGACCAACGGAACATTAACCAATTCACGCATTCAACAACATCCGCTGTCTGTATGAACACAGACACACAGACACACAGGCACACAGACACACAAATAATTAATTATGTATAAACGTTATAGTCTATACAATTTTAAGCATAGACTATAATTTCTATTATACACACATAAGCATATGTCAAATAACATGCATGTACTGTGATGTACTTATTAAATATATAAATATGATAAAATTAAAGAGAGAGCCTTTCAGTGTCATTTGCTCGCTGTAGTCTGTTTGTCCATCCGTCTGTCTATCCGTCTGTCCATCTGTCCATCCGTCTGTCTGTCCATCCGTCTGTCTGTCTGTCTGTCTGCCTGCCTGTCTGCGTATATCCGTTGTCTTGTAATGACGTGACAATGCAGGTGCCGATGACAACAAAGCATCATCATCTCCTGATCATCATTGTTCATCCACAACAATAGCAGCTCATCGTCATCGTCATCCATCCTTCTCAGTTTCCGATATCACTGGACAACGACCTTCCACTGACCTTCACTTCTTCTGCCATCGACCTTCAACGCTCTCCTTCACCTCGTCCTCTCTTCCCCTCGCAGAACCACCGCAAACACTCATGGTAGCACCACCATCCATGACTCTTCCACCAGGCAGCAGGATGGGTGGGGCGTCATACGATGTCTACGGATGCAGTACATGCATTGACGAGATGCAGTCCTCACGTGGTGGTCGTCCATCCTCCTCCTCCTACGCCATCCCAATGTCCAGACGATGCCCTTCAAATGACCTTCGACGCCTTCAACAACCAGCCACACTCCAGCCGACCGCTCCTCCACTCCAGCCATTCATCTCCAGCGATGACCTTCTTCTCCTCCATCAACATCCTCCTCATCATCCTCATCCTCTTCCATCCCATCCTCACTCCATCATCAACCACCGTCTTCATCACCAAGGGCAACCGCCTCCTCCTCAGCATCAGCATCAGCATCAGCATCATCATCATCTTCTCTGTCCCTGCTCCTCCTCCGTCGCATCTCGTTGTCTCTTCATCGCCTACTCAATGCAAGATGACAATGAGTCGACGCCCAGATGCCTTCTGCACGGGGTGCCAACAGGTGCTGCTGATGGCGACACCTTGCGATCACCACCGACAACTCTTCTCGTTCAGCAACTCTACTCTTCATGCTCCTGCTCCAGGTCCACTCCTCCTCCTCTTCCTCTTTCTCACTCTCCATCTCCTCTTCCAGACAACTGGAAAAATACCACAGGAGAAGGAGTTTCTTCTTCAGAAAAGACAACGAACATCGTCGCATCGCCTCCCATCATATCCTCGTCATCCAACGCCAATACTCATCCGACGAACGCTTCACACAGACACTCGTCACTCCAGGTTTTCCATCCTTCTCCACCTGGAGATGGACATGGATATGAACAGGGACCTGCCGCCGCCGCCACTGCTGCTGCTTCTGACCCATCATCATCAACAACAACATCATCTGCTGCTGCGATGATGACGCAACAACGACCATCTGTCGTCGCCGTCGACTGTCTTTCTGCTGCATCTGAGTCTCCCCCACCACGTGACCTTCAGCTGACCGCAAAAGAAGACAAAGTGACAAACACACAGACGGTGGCAGTGACAGACACAGAGACATAGGGAAAGACACACACACAGGCAGAGGGACAGACAGTTTCACCAGCAGTGTTCAAGTCCGTTTTTTCGCTTGGCGTGGACTGATAAAAAGCCTTTGAGTAGGGATCTAGAAGGGGCGGCTTATAAATTCTGATTGATTAGTTGATTGATTGACTGACTAACTGACTGACTGATTGACTGACTGATTGGTTGATTAAGACATGCAGGTGCATCTTATGTAAGCGTCTTGAAACTCCCACCGATTCCATTTTGAATTTTCCGAATGAATCATTACGGAGCAAAATTAATAATCATCAGAAACTGTTTCGGACATCTGTGAAATTTCTATAAACAAAAGAGATGACGAAGAATTGTTGTCAGGAATTTTAGTTTAAAATCTTTGAAGACATGCGATGATGAATTTTCCCAAGCATTTATTTGATATAATAGCAGCCAAAGCTATATTAAAGTGCTCGTCTGCCCTGGTCTATATATGCTTGACATCGTCGTTGCAACGATCAATGCTTTAAGTTTAGGGAGTCTTCACTAAACAGAAAACCAAAATCATTCGGCGATTTATTTATCTTCTCCACTATAAAAATGATCTTTCTCGTCTATTGCAATTCGTCTCCAAATCGGGCCGACACTTTGACCTGCACATTGCCCGCTTGCTATAGAGTCACAATTTATAATTACATGAATTGGGTTTCTGTGAAGAGTTTCCCGCTGAACTGCAACTCAGTCTGTTAAACAAAGCGAATCAACGAGATGGAATAAATTATTCAGCAGTTAAGAAAATGAAGATTATTACCGTTACGACAATCGGCCAAAATTATTCTTCAAATAAAACGTTCATATTATTTTATTACCAATCACCTTTTGTTGGAAAACCAGAATTACAATTGAATCTAAACGAATCTCTGTCGATGTTGTTGCGCTATAAAAATGAGAAGAAACGAATCCAATTAAAACGGATGAACTGAAGATGAAGAAGATGTCGTCGATTCAATTAATTAATTAATTAATTGCTAATTATTTAATTAATCAATCAATCAATTAAGAAACGATGCATCGCTTTTTTCCTTTCTCTCCATTCTTCTTCTTCTTATCTTTCGTTTTCTCGATGTTGTTGAGTTCAGGAAGAGATTTCGACGTCGATCTCTTCCCAGTTCCACTCGATTCCTCCTTCTCCTCATCCACCTTCGCCCTCTCCTCCTCCTTCTTCTTCGTCTTCTTGTTCTCCTCCTTGGCTCGTGGAGCGCCGCATGTTGAGGCCTCCTCAGAGGAACGTGGAAGGCACTCCCCTTCCTCCACCTCCTTCACATTGTTTTCTGGATCTTTGATGGAAACGGAAGATGCAGCAGTGGATGGATGGCAGGCGGATGAATTGGAGACCGTTGGTGCACACATGGAAACGTCTTCCATCCATTGGGACTTCTCCAGCAACGACCTTGAACTCTGACTCTGACCTTCTCTCCAGTCTCGAACTGACCTCTGCTTGAACTCTGACCACGCATGACCTTCGCTGACCGATGATGCTTCCACCATCATCCGTTGCTGTCTGCTGCTGCAACCGGATATGGACGATGAAGGTGGAAGAGGATGCGGCGGGAAAGATGGCGCGCACCTGCCGCATGCAAGAGACACGTCATGGCAATCGCTTTTAACCTTTCCTATTGGCTGCCGACTCACACTGAGGCTGTTGTTGTTGTTGCTATTGTTGTTGTTGTTGTGTCCGGGTAAAGAAGATGAAGAAGAATACTGATGACGATGACGATGGTGCTTCCGCTCAATTCCATTGTCTTGACTCCTGGTCCAGCGTCCAAGTCTTTTATGGCACCAGCGACGATCCGCTACTGCAGGCAAACGACCTTGAACCGAATGACCTTCATATCCGTTGTCATGCAAAAGATTCCAATTATGGCATTGACAGTTAGAAGTGGAAGCAGCATGGAAATGAGGCGTATGACCTTGGAGAGAATGACATTGAAACGACCTTTCCGTTTGTGATGAATGACCTTGAGTTGGGTAAGCCGAGGCTGAACAGGAGAGGCGCTGATGCTGTTGACATCCACTAAAACCGGTCATCCCATGAATTGGACAAGCTCCATGCCCTTGATATGTTTCTCTTTGGTATAGACGGCCTTGAACTTTCGGCCAAATGTCATGACCTCCATCTACACAATAGAATTGACATGGACGGATATAGCCACTGGAAAGAGGTTTTCTGTTGACCTCCTGCTTCCAGGTCATCGTTCTTTCGATTGTTTCCGGTTGCGCTGCCGATCTCACTGGAGTGCCTGGATGTCTTTCCAGTGGAGAGAGTGGGGTGTTAGAGGATGGATCCAGATGGAAACGCACTGACCTCCTCTCCTCCTCCTCGTCCTCATCCTCATCCTTTCCCTGATGCTGCTGCTGCTGATGCTGCTGATGCTGATGCTGATGACTGCCGATGAGTCGTTGATCGTAGATGCTTCCTTCCCTCTCATCACCTTCCCTCCTCCTCATCCTCTTCGTCTTCTTCATCATTGACTTCAAACTACTTTTCTTCATCGTCGTCTTCTTTGCAACATTATCATCATCACCGAAAGATGTCGTCGTTAGACTAGGAGCCGATAAACAAGTAAGATCGTCGTCGTCATCGTTTCTCGATCGTCGACCATTCAACCAATCAGAGATTGCTCGTTGATGACGCGAAGGGTCAGAGGTTAAAAGGTCACCGGTCAGGTTGGCTGCTGACGTCATGTCATGGTTGAACGAAGCACAGTGTCTTCCATCGATTCCATGCACGTGACGTTCATCTCTGACGTCATCAACCGTATCAGACAGCATCAACAATGACGCGACAGTCTTAGATGACCTTTCCACCTCTTCCTTCTCCACGTCATCTTTTTCCTCTTCCACCTGTCTGCTCTGCTCTCCTCTTCGCCTGTCCTTGTTCCAGTTCGTTGCGCTCTGTTGGTCAAAGCAGCGGCGACAGACTGGTCGACTGTCACGCATGACGTAACGCTGTCCGGCCAACGGAACGAAACAGACGCAGCACAGGAAATGGTTGCGGTGCCAGTTGCGTCCTTCCGCCGCCGTATAAGACTCGCAGACAATGATCTGCAGACAAAAGAATTCAAATCCGTAAGCACACTCAACCAAATTCACTCCTTGTGTCATTCCACGAAGATCACGATATCTCATTAGCGTTAAAGACGCTATGTAAATCTCAAATGCATTTACTGAACAATCGTGGGGGCGGTGGTGTAGTGGTGGCGTCGTTGCCTTGAAGCCGGAAGGTTCGAGGCTCGAATCCACCTCAAGTCGCCGCGTAAGGACCTTGGGCAAGTCCTTCACTCACAATTGCTCAGCACTTCGGCGTGAAACTCCGATGCAGTGTCCGCTCTGCAGTCGGGAGCGCCTCTGAGTAGAGAGAGAGCTAGAAGGGGCTCTATAACAAGTGCACATACAAACATACAAACAAATCGAGTGTTTGACGACGATCAGTGTTTGTAATGGACGATCGTTTTGACCTCACCTGTCCCCAGCATAGGTGCAATCACATCCTAAAAGTTGGGGGGGGGACCAAATGAATCACGTCCTAAAAGTTGGGGGACCATAATAATAAAGTTAGGGGACCACTCAAAAGTTGGGGGACGCGTCCCGTGGGTCCCATAGGGTGGTTGCGCCTATGGTCCCCAGTGACTATGCGTTTCAGTTAAACCGACGACTAAAGTTCGATTGACTGAGATTGGTGAACACAGGCATTCGGTCAAACGAAAGACTCTGCTAAAATTTATAAGTGAGATTTGAATGAGAAACATCAGATTGCATTCCATAGTGGTAGACAGACAGACAGACAGACAGACAGACAGACAGACAGACAGACAAACAGACAGACAGACAGAGGAATGAAGATGGGCAAAGAGAGGCAGAAAGGGACAGAGACAAAGAGATACAGAGAGACACAGACAGATACACAAGACAGAGATTCAGGGCGATAGACAAAGAGAGGCATAGAGATGGAAGCATTGTAATCACTCAACATCATCGTCATCTATTCTGTTCTTCACAAAGTCAACGAGATGAAGATCGTAAAGATGACGATGCAGCAACGATGAAGAAATCGTCGTTTGAACGAAGAAACATGAATGCCCACCATCTCTTAATCTTCGTTTCTCTTACTTCGTCACATGCGGCGCAGAGGGGTTTCAACCGATCGGCGTAATGTCGTCGGCAGAACAGCCGACGTCCGTCGTCAGAGAAGTAAGTAAGATCGACGATCGGTTGATGGCAGATAGAGCATGTGAAGCAGCCGTGGTGCCAGTGGATGCGGGAACCAGTCTGCTCGGTCGACACTACCAGGGAACCAGGATGAATGACTGTCGTACACTCCAAACAGAACAACAAAGGCAAAACCATTCATCTTCATCAGCAACAGAGGAATAGTGGAGAAAGAATGAGAATCAGCTGCCATACGGATGATGAAAACTAATATAATTATTTTCTAAATTAATTAGTGCTATAATAAATATTGTTACCGCCATCATCATCGTCATCATTTTCTTCTGCAATTAGTATCATTGTCCTCACATCAATGTTATTACTATTGTTATCACTATTGTTATTACTATTGTTATAGGACTTGTGCTACTCCAAAGGCCTCCGTGATTCTGCTCATCAACAATGATGCTAACATGTTCGTTGCCGTTACCCGTGTCATTATCATCCATCCATCCATCCATCCATCCTTCATCCATCCATCTATCCATCCATCCATCATCCATCCATCTTTCATCCATCCATCCATCTATCATCCATCCATCTTTCATCCATCCATCCATCCATCTTTCATCCATCATCCATCCATCCATCATCCATCATCCATCCATCCATCCATCCATCCATCTTTCATCCATCCATCCATCCATCTTTCATACACCAACCATCTTTCATCCATCATCCATCCATCCATCCATCCATCCATCTTTCATCCATCCATCCATCATCCATCCATCCATCTTTCATCCATCCATCCATCCATCCATCATCCATCCATCCATCTTTCATTTATCATCTATCCATCCACCTTTCATCCATCATCCATTCATCCATCCATCCATCATCATTTTATTATTACTATTGCTGCTATTATTATTACTGTGTCTATTGTTACAAATTACACAACCCATGTTGTGAAGGATGGGTGACGAGTTGTTTTGTTTCTTAGATATAAGATGATGTCATCTGGTACCTGTTGGCAGATGACGTCATCTTCATCATCATCTTCATCAATTGTCTTTGGTTGCAGACGATGAACTTCTGCTCGTCGTCCAAATGTCTCCTCGATCATTTTGCCAGCGTTGAACAGCTGCTGCTGTTGCATCCTCTCCTGTCTTCTACTTCTAATCATCATCCCTTTAGATGCTGTTACACATGGGCGGAGTTTGGTTTCCGTTCTTGGGGGGGGGCTAAAAAGTAACTTGGGCTTTGATGGAGCCGAGACTTGGTCCAGAACGAGAGGCGCCCACAATTTTTCTCGACCCAAAAAGTTGAAGACTTTTTAATCATTCGATTGAAGTTTCGTGAAAAAAAACATTTCCCCGAAAATTTTTTGAGTCTGGAGCTTCTTGGGGAGGGGCTAAGGCCGTGAAAAGATACCATTTTCAAGGTTAAAAGATGAATTTGGGCCTTCTTGAGGCTTAGCCCCCTAACCCCTATAAGCTCCGCCCATGCTGCCACAGATTCTCCCATCGTAGTCATTTTTCATTTTTCAAAATGTTTCCATGCAATTTACTTACATTTGAGAATTGATTTAATTTAACCAGTAATTATATTATTACACTGAACACTGTTTACAAACAGAGGCATTTACGGCAATCTTCTCTCGCATACACAAACACAATAACACATACTCACACATACACACACTATCGTACACGTAGGCTTAAAACCTATACAGCCTTACGATGAGGTGAGACAGAATGCCCTGAGCGGATTATTGCAAACCATGGTAGGTGTGTTTCTCTGCATTGCAGCCAAAGAATGCAGTCGTCAAAAGTAGGAGTGGTTGCAGTATGGAACCGAGATTGAGACTGCTGCTAAATATAACACCCCTACCATAAAAATGTGTCGAGGAAGGTTGAAGGCAAGGCAAGGCAAGACACCATATATAGACACACATAGAATCCAAGCATGCGCATATGAGATCGACTTAGTAATATGATGATCGCTTATTTTATATAAGTCTCAAATATTTAATTATATTTATAGGCCTATATGTAAGGTGACAAAATTTTTATCGACCAAATTTCTTATGACCTTTTTTATTCCTTCGGTCGAAATTTCGTGAAAGTATATCGTTTTACCCGGCAAAGAAGCTGATGACTTTTTAGTCCTTGGGGGCTTAGCCTCTAGCCCCCTGATAAACTCCGACCATGACTATAGTCGAGAAAAGGTTGGAAGAGTAGCCTACATCTTCCCGGTGATCATAAATGGCGCTCGAAGCACATCGGCTATAATACATCGAACGCACACACATCCACAAAACATATGGATGTGAATATAAATATAAATATATTATATATATATATATCATATACAACAAATATATATGTATATGGAAGCATACACATAGTTATATATCTATATATATTATACATGGATACACTCCATAGAGCAATATATCCATAAAGCATTTCTATGTTTACGTGTGTGAACAATAGGCCGAAAATTACATGCGAACCAAGGAATACGAAACGCTTTCAATTGAGCCACTTCAACCCTCCCTCGCTTTCTCCCTCTCCCTCTGTCTCCCCTCTCTCCATCTCTCTCGCCTCTCTCCCACGCTCTCTCCTCTAGCTGTAGAAATAAGCTGGTGAATTGTAAGGGGACCAGAGTCACCAGAGTGTTTACAATTGCAATAAAATTATATAATGTTGACAAGTAATTATTGGTTCGTCGAATGTAATAATAATACAATGTACGATGTTCTGTTTGCCAGCAAATACAAAGAAACTGTTGGAGAGGATGGAGTAGGAGAGAGAGGACGACAAAGACAAAGAGGAAGAGGAGAAGGAGGAGAAGGAGGAGAAGGAGGAGGAAGAGGGCAAAGAAGAAGTGGGAAGGTCGTGTTGAAACAGTTGAATACCTTAACAAAGTTAACGCATTCTATTTACATAATATTATGCTTGTTGTTTTGCAGCTTGAAGTCTGTCTGTGTGTCTGCCCGTCTGTCTATGTCTGTCTGTCTGCTTATCTGTCTTCTACACACTGTCCATGTCCATTTGAAGTAGACCAAATCGTTCGTGTGTATCTTTCTTGAGTTTGCTTTATTAACGTTATTCTATTATTGACATTGCATCTAATTAAACAGATTCTATTGACGTCTACAATGCATTGTAGCTGATGCTCCGCTCGTCTTATACGACTGCAAGGCAATAGACGTTCTTAGCAAGTTACCATAGAAATTTAGATGTATGGCTTTAAATGTATAGAAGCCAATAATTATAATAGGCCTATAACCTTGTGGCAGTGAGAGCGTTGTCAACTTCAATGTCTTGATCTCGGCATATAATGAAGATGGGTGATCAGTCCACCATCTCTCTTCTTCCCATCTCAGTTTCCAAACGATGGTGTACAGTCAATGTACTCGTTACAAATAAGATTATTGGTCGCTGTTGGAGCAGAAATATCTCGAGCCAATTTTTTTGGCATAGATTTAATGGCTGCACGATTTAATGTACGTATAATTTAAATAATTAATTTAATTTATAGATAGGTTAAAAATGGCTGCAAGACCTAGATAGCTAATTAGCGTATGTATGTGACTGAGTCTAATTAATATGCACTGTAGGTAATTAAATAATTATTATATTATGATAATGGTTATGGTTGCCCCCTGCCCCCATCCCTCACCCCGTCAGCGCACTCACCCTCTCCTTTTGTGCCGCTCTTTCCTTCTGCGCTGTTTACCTCTCCTGCATATTGATGAGCTTCAATGGTGGCTGTGGCTATAATTGGCGACCAGTGGTCTGAAAAAGATGCCATCGAACACCAGTTGAACTTTAACCTCTAGAGCTCTCAGTGGCTCTGACTTTATGACTCGAAAGCGAATATCGCTTGACACAAATCATCGGCCACAAACGATTCGCTCCCCTCCACATCACCCCCACTCCCCCCCACCCTCACACACACAAACACACACACGCACACAACACTTGTGCACCACTGACCGCGTTAGTGCACAAACAACAAGTGTACCGAAGTATACGAAACACCGTCAGTTCGAAGGAAGGAGAGGAAGAAGGATAAGACGGTGGAGAAAACCTCTTTTCAGCCTGGAATCGAGTGGAGAGGGAGAAAGATGGTTGGGATTGTTGCACAGCGAGGAGTAAGGTGTCTGCTTCGCTTTCGTTGTTTGTTGCAATCGTCGTTCATCCATCTTCGAATGCATTCGTCAAATGTGAGTGCTTTCTTTTTTGCAAATGGAAATTTCCATCATGATAAAAGTCATCGTCCATAATTCATGGGCTATCCTTGTCCAAATTTAGGTTGCTCCTCCTCCTCCTCCTCCCCCTCCTCCCCCTCCTTCTCATCGCCAGCCCTCTAGCGAAGTATTAATGTCTAGATTATGAGATCATCCTTGAGGTCATGCACGGCCCGCTTTCTTTATTGCGGTGGGGTCATAATTCTGCAGCGGTCACAAAATAAACCTTCATTCATAGGCTGTTATTTAAAGCTCTACGGAACTGTAGGTACAAATTTCGATGACTGTGGCAATCCGTCTTAGGCACAACTTCTGTCCCCCTCCATTTCCGGCATTTGGATGCTATCCTATCTGCGATCGTTTTAGTTTCGCTGGGCCTAAGTCTGGGACTCGATTTGAAGCCTAAGAGAAGATTTTGGTCCGTGATAAAAAATGAGTTTCTTGCGTCTTTGATTCTGTAAGCACCGTGTCGCTTTGTATTTTGTTGATAGCACATAGTAGGCCTATACTTCTCACATCACTTTGTATATAGGCGTTAGGCCATTGCAAAAAAAATTTTTTTTAAATTTTCTATGTGCACCCCTGCCATATTGTTACTATTACTGAAACATAATTGCCTGCAAATTTTCAGGTCTGTAGGCCATGTTTTGACCCCCGCCCACCTAAAAAGTAGTTTTGCGTTCAAAACGGACATTGACAACATGGTAGCAAATTGTAAAATTTTTGCTTTACCTTTTAGAGGCTGTAACCATGGCAGCAAGGAGTGAATATATGAAAAAAGAACCACCTCAGGAAGTAGTTCCTCCAATTTCATCCACACCAAACCGCCCATTACTTAGAAAGGATGATAGAGAAGTGCCTGAAGCGTTGCTCATAGGTAGTTTAGGACATGATCAACAAATTGGAAGCACTATGTAAATTTAATGCGCTACTCTACGTTGAAAACTGGGTCTCTTCATCCATTGGGGCCGATGCAGCGTATAATGATCTCAAGCTATGGCATGACATGACTTGCAAGCATGATCCACAAGTTGCCAATGCAGCCATGAAAACCTTGGAAAGGCACTTCTGGTACTTAACAGAAGAATGTGCTGCATTCTCTCTTTTTCAAACAGGCTTTCCACTTCAGAAAGACAGCAGATTGCTCGAGCATTGCTCCGAATTCCTAGACCAAGACAGTTGGAAAGGAGCCATCCAACGTTTCCTATTCTGAGCCACAGTACAAAGCTATCATCCCTTATTGGGCCCAAATCCTGGTTCTTGTTTCACAGCATGGGAATTGGCGCCGACTGGCTAGGAAAACCTGTTAGTGAATGGCATAATGATCTCCATTACCAAGAAGCTGATACGTATGTCAAAGTGGTGAATGATCTGTCGGAACGGGCTGTGAAACTAATCCAAGACTTCTCAACTAGTGTTACCAATGATGAAACACAAAAACAGTTTTATTGCAAATGGTCGAATATCAACGAAAAGATATTCCCAACTTTCAAAAAGAGACATTAAACAAATTAACCTTCTCCTCCACAAAACATTAAATTCAGTAGAGTGATTTGACATGATATCATTGTGTAATGTGTATACACATCTCACTTATTGAGATTGTGGGGCGCGGTGGTGTAGGCCTATAGTGGTGGCGTCGTTGCCTTGAAGCCGGAAGGTTCGAGGTTCGAATCCACCTCAAGTCGCAGCGTAGGGACCTTGGGCATAATGGGCAAGTCCTTCACTCGCAATTGCTCAGCGCTTCGGCGTGAAGCTCCGATGCAGTGTCCGCTCTGCAGTCGGGAGCGCCTCTGAGTAGAGTGCTTGAAGGGGCGCTATAACAAGTGCACATACAACCAAACAAACACAATTACCAAACTTGTTAGTTACTAGATATGCAGTTTGTATTCTTTGTATAGTAAACTGTCTTATTTTACACACATTTTGTCATGCAGGAAAACAATGATTTATTAACTAAATCAGTTGATCGTGTTGGGCGGGGGTCAAAACACCACGAAATGACCTAAAATTTGGTGAACATTCACATTTTGCCATTAGAAACAATATAGGAGGGGTGCACCATAAAAAATTTAAAAAAAGTTTTTCCCCATACATAAATGAAATGGCCTAATAGGCGTAAATAGCTGTGCATTATAATTATGGCTATTTGCATAGCGCCTTGAAGGAATCTCGCAAAAACCTGACGACCATGCATCTGCTGAAGCATTTCTATCATGTGTTTATCTCGACCTTGCAGTGAAGCGCTCGCGTTGAAAACAAGAAACATCTTCTTGTCTACTCAAACTGTTGATGTTTTAAAATTATATACAAGACGAAGAGAGATCGCGATTGGATTAATTTGAGAAGTTTGTTTTGTTTTATGAAGGCCTCTGGTCCGGTGAAGCAGACCTGTCTCTATGATTTCCATGTGGCCAAAGGAGGAAAAATGGTTCCATTTGCCGGGTGGAACATGCCAGTACAGTATGCTGACCAAGGAATCGCAGCCTCACATCTACACACTAGGTATGAACAGTCATAATTAGGCCTATACTCCACTCCTGTGGTAATAAGTCTCTTGCATAATTATTGAACGGATGCATCATTTAAGACAACGTGAATTAACATTAACGGTAGTAATGAGGATTCGAAACAGTTCTTGAATGCTTTAGTTATGCTATTGGTGTAAGAGGTATAGCAGAGAGTTTGAGCTACACAAAAGTTAGTCTTCTTCTTCTTCTTCTTCTTCTGTCGGCTGAGGTCAGTATTCCAAAATGTGGAAGACATTGGCACAAGTTGAGAAAGGCAGCGCACACACACACACACGCACACACACACACACACGCACACACACACACACACGCACACACACACGCACACACATGATGAAAGCGACTCTAATGAGAAGCGAGAAACGTCGCCCAAAGCAGTGATAAGTTATCGTAGGACATTGAAAGCCCAAGTGGGAATATTATTGTCAGACACGAGTGTTCGTCTCACACATAAGGCTTACAGTGTTACTGCTTGATACTTGTAAGATCATTCTGTGGTTTATAGGAAGTTCACGTCGGAGTATGTAGTTTCACATGTCACTAATAATTCTGAAACTGCTGTTATGGATTTAACTAAGAAATCAAAAGAGTGATTTGACTTAAGTGCGCTCAGTGTCGGCCCCACCATAGATTGCGGCAGGTTATTTGTCGTATACTCACGTATTTCTTGCCATTTGCTTGCATTATGATCTGTCAAAAAATTTTGCATGTAATAATTTGAATATCTTTCGTACATTCAATTTCTTCAATCTGATGAATAATTGCCATGACTTTGCAGACGCGACAGTCCTGCTGTAGAAATTATTATTATGCACAGCTGATTCGCTTTTGAACTTTTTTCTGCAAATCATGGTTGTGTTGATCGCTGTCTCAACTGAATGATGATGAGGTCTGTGTGGGAAGCGAGACGGTCGTCAGTCGCCCCATCAACTAGATAGTAAATGAAGCCACAATGGTGATTAATGTGGCTTTTGTTGGCTGTTTTGACCAGACACCACGCGTCTCTGTTCGACGTGTCTCATATGGTTCAGACGAAGATCCATGGTCGAGATCAGGTGGAGTTCATCGAGAGCCTCGTGGTTGGAGACATCGCTGGTCTCAAGGTCGACCACGGGACCTTGACCTTGTTTACGAACGACAGAGGAGGAATCATCGACGATCTGATCGTCACCAGAACCTCGCTTGGATATCTCTACGTTGTCTCGAATGCTGGATGCGCTGACAAGGACCTTGCTCACATGAGGGTCAGTGTGCAGCTGTGTGCAATGTCGAACGGAGACGTATGGCGTCGTAACAGAACTGGTTCTGTATTAAGATCAGGGCTTTTCTTAACATGCAGTTCTACACAAAATGTGCAGTTCTAAATGGATTCGTGCAGTTTGTAGAAGGACTTCCGTCACGTTCCGTGCAGTTAAAACTAGTAAAAAATAGGTCATTTTCCTCAGATTGGGAGTAAATTTACCATGGAGGAAGAGAAAGAAGAGAAGAGGATGTGCACTGTGCAGTTCTAAAAATTCTTTAAAATCAGCCCTGCTTAAGATCATTGCAATGCCCGTCGTAACAGAACTTCTTCTTTAAGATCATTGCAAGTGTCCGTCAAAACTGGTTCTTTAAGAACATTGCAAGTGCTGTCCTCTGATCACATGCCACAGTGAAGTACGAGGATCAGGGAGTCAGGCTGTATAAGAGGATCTTGATTTAAGATCATTGCGGTTGTTGGCTTAATCATGTAGACTTAACCTAACCACACTTCAAAGGTTAACAAGCTGTTGTTTAGTGTGGCTTTGAAAACATTACATGCAATCGAATACGTTCAAGTATAAGGTCTTCATAGATGTCCTTCATAAGAAGCTGTATAAGAAATAATTGCAATAAACCACAGACGTTATGGTCTAACACCAGAGTTATTGAATTTTAGATATGCGGTATGATAAGCATATTAATACGTTTTATTTGAAGATGTGTATTTAAGGACTGGTAGAAAGTTTCTCACATAGCTAAGGAAAGAGTTGAGTTTTTCTGTTGAGTCGTTTTGTGATTGCATTGTATTGCATTGTATTGTCTTGCATTGCAGTGTGTTGCATTGTGTCGTATTGTATTGTATTGTATCGTATTGTATTGCGTTTCATTGTACTGCATTGTATTGCGTTGTATTGCATTGTATTGTATTGCATTGTATTGTATTGTATTGCATTGTATTGCATTGTATCGTATTGTATTGCGTTTCATTGTATTGCATTGCATTGCATTGTATCGTATTGTATTGTATTGCATTGTATTGTATTGCATTGCATTGCATTTCCAGGCGAAATTGGATGAGTTTAAGTCGAAAGGAAAAGATGTCAACATTGAAGTCATCAACAACGGACTCATCGCATTACAAGGTAAATCAAACCAATTAACTGTACTTTCAAAATTAATAAATGATTCACATGCGCTGTAATCTGCATCTGACATGGTAAAGACATGCCACGTTAGATGTATCTGAAAGCCATATTTCGTAATTGCACAAGACTTGGTGTTCGACGTTTCCATGTACATAGCGTAACATTGCAATGATTAATTGCACCAATGATTGTGTTCAGTCACAAGTGATCTGCATCAGTTGCAGATATCTTTGCTCAACCATACGACGACATTTCACTCTCTTGTTGTTGGTGTCTCGCACTGGGAGCACCTCCGATTAGTGCAAAAGGCGCTATATAAATCTACAGATATACAATAGATACGATCGGTGTTTAAACTCACCTTCCTCTTCTCTCATCCTTCTTCGCATTTGAATGAAGCGAGGATCATGACAGAGAAGATTCCTTTTTTCTTTGTGAAGCATCTTTCGTTAAGTTGATTGAGTGAAGTCTCCAACTGATTCTCTTCCCCTCTGACCTCTCTGCTCACCTCTCTCCTCACCTCTCTGCTCACCTCTCTGCTCACCTCTCTCCTCACCTCTCTCCTCACCTCTCTGCTCACCTCTCTGCTCACCTCTCTGCTGACCTGACCTCTCTGCTGTAGGTCCTGAGATGATGAGAGCGTTGCAACCGTCCACCGATATCGATCTGTCAAAACTTGGATTCATGACGAGCGCCATCGCTTCGGTCTTCAATGTTCGCAATTGTCGCATCACAAGATGTGGATACACAGGAGAAGATGGAGTCGAGGTAATTAATTATTAGATTCATTGGTATTCTGATGCCCAGATTACTGTCATTATTCTAATAACTAGATTACCTTCTATTGCACCAATGTTGACATCGAAGTCAACTCAATTCTTTCTGTATTTCCCGCGTCTATGAAGAAACGAATAATTCTCAAATTTAAATAAAAGGATTGTTTTTTCCAATGAAAACTCGACGACATGCTTTTTATGTTATTGCAAAAATAATATCTGTTTTATAACGACGACGATCAGCCAAAGCAGCACTCGGCCGATTAGTAAATTTAATGCTTTTGGTAAAACAGAGTATAATGTGGTTCCTTGGTGTTTCTCTCTCTCTCTGTATCTCTGCGTCTCTGTGTCTCTGGCTCTTTGTCTCTCTATCTCTCTATCTTTCTGTCTATTTCTCTGTCTGTCTATCTGTATGTGCCTGTCTCTCTGTATATATGTCTATGTTTCTGTTTCTGTCTGTCTCTCTCTGAATAAATGCCTAAAGTACATGTACCTTCTATTGCTCCAATGTTATCTGAGGCACTTACGATCTGTGTCTCTGCCTCTCTGTCTCTGTCTCTCTGTCTCTGTCTCTCTGTCTCTGTCTCTCTCTGTCTATCTGTCTCTCTCACTCTCTGTCTGTCTCTCTGCTGTAGATTTCCGTTCCACCTGATCGAGCGGCGGATGTTGCTGATCAGCTGTTGAATGTATCGACTGCAAACGTGAGGTTGGCTGGACTTGGAGCGAGGGACAGTCTGCGATTGGAGGCTGGTCTCTGTCTCTATGGCAACGACATCGATGACGACACAACACCCGTGGAGGCGGGGCTTGTCTGGACGATAGGTCGGCATGTCCTATTTATAGGCGCACACTTAATTGTTTTATATAACGCCTTTAATAATTTGGCTCAAGTAGAAGTCTGCAGCGTGTGATCAAACATTGTACACGTGTAAGGACTTTTGCCATTATGGCTGAGACTGCTGATGCTGCCCTCTTCAAAGCTATAATTAAAGACAAAGATCATGTTCTACATAAATTTTTCTCTTATAGGCTAGACGTCCTGGCAAATACAATCTGCGTCCTAGGCCGCATCCATTCGAACTTACCAATAAAAACAATAAAAATTTCATAACACGGATGCTGTATAAAAACGTTTACTAGACTTTATTTGCTGCTCCTCTGTGCTTGTTAACTGTCGCGTTATGTCGACTGGTTTTTCAATAAAACGAATATTATTATTAAGAATTACTGGGAGAAATGGTCTATGTAAGGATGACGAATTTTTTATTATGATTTTGAACTGGTCGATATAAAGACTGGTTTCTAAGGAGGGATTACTTTGGAAATCAACTGAGGTTTCTAACAAAGGACTTTCTTTTCTGGTAGTCCATTGATCTGCATGTCTGTTTGTCTGTCTGTTTGTCTGTTTGTATGTCCTTCGACCGCCTGCCCACCCTCCCTCCCACTCAGGGCCGCATTAAGGCTAGTGCGGGCCAGGGTGCTGTGGTAACCTTGCGGGCCCTCCTCTCAGTCTTCTGTCAGCCACTGGTCTACCATGGCAAAGTTCTTCCACACGCATGCAATTATACCGTGTTTACTAATGAGTATACGCTATACAGCCAAGGGATACTTTTCCTTTGGTACGCATGTAATTGTTTCCAAGGAAAAGTTTCCTACACAAGTAGATATAATATAAGTCCACAATTATACGTGACAGAAGGAACGAACGACTAGATTATTCAATTGTTATTTATATTTATAAGCCCTATATGCTTATGTGATCCTTCCAGTTGAATTTCTTCATTGTTCCCCCACGTCCACATTTCGAAGACCTCCAGTCTTCTTATGATTATATTGCTTGCACTCATGGTTCATGTCTCACATCCAAACAACACCACGTGCACTCCATGTCAATGTTTCATCAACCGTTTCTTTGGATTCCTGTTTCCTCTTTTCTTTTCAGTCTATCGTAATTCTTAAATTTATATTTATAAGTTCGTCCTTCCTATTTCCAGGTCTAATAAAATATAGCATCATATTTCTTTTTGCAGACGCCAATAATATCCTGGCAAACCGCTCTTTAGAGCGTCATGATCTTCTTGCATCAATTATCTAGATCTAGGAATTATCGGAGAAGAGTAGGCCTACACAGTGAAAGAGGTCGGGACAAAGGAAGTGGGTAGGATACAGGCTGAGGGAAGTTTCACTGTGAAAAACGGTCATGAAGAAAAAATGAAGGGAAGCGAACAAGAGGATGACCACGACAGCTTATGCTGGATTGGATAATTACACATGGATAGACCTATGGACAGTTTGAGGAAGAGACATCGGACATTTCGGCCAGCCTCGGAGACAGAAAACTAGAGAAGAAGATAGTCTAATAAGATATAATAGGTTTAAGAAATTAAGAGTTGTCCAATAACAAGTCGTCTAACGTTATTTCTCTTATTATTTTAAGAAGCCAGTCAAAATGATTGACACGCATGGCCTAATTTAAGATAGCCCATCACTGTTGATACTGCCCAAACAGGGCCGGATTAAGGCATGTTCAGCATATTCGGCCGAACAGAGGGCCCCACACTTTAGGGCCCCCCAAACATGCGGGAAAAAATTTCCGATTTTTTAAAAGATTTTTAGCCAATTTCAGCCAAACGACTAAAAAAGGTCATCAAAATTTTTCGCCGAAGATCCGCAAAAAATTTTCAAACAGGGCCCCACATTTCTTAATCCGGCCCTGTTCCAAAACATAAATTTACAATAACAATACGTTCCTGCGATTTCAACCAATTCATAAGCTGGAGCTAATAAATCGGATGTGTGGAAGAACTTTGCCAAGATTTAATCGACGATAACTTTCATTATTGCTGCAGTATTCTTGCTAAGAATTTTCTTCATTTCCAAAAATGCGGGCCCCTAAAGCTGCGGGCCCGGGTGCTGCAGCACCCTTAGCACCTACCTTAATGCAGGCCTGCTCCCACTGACCCAGTGACCCATCTACATACGGATTAGATGCAGCTGACTTTTCAATGATTCTAAATTCATAAATCTATTTTAAATTAATTCATTCCGTCAATTTTATGGAAAACTTGATTTGTAGGTAAACGTCGTCGACAGGAGGTCAACTTTCCAGGCGCCAAGGTCATCGTCGATCAGCTGAGAGAAAAACCGGAGCGAAAACGAATTGGAATCGTTTCCAGTGGAGCTCCAGCCAGAGGTAAGCGCTTACAAGAATCCACTCTCTTTCTTTCTCTTTCTGTCTCTGTCTCTCTGTATCTCTCTGTGTCTCTATCTCTCTTTCTGTTTCTGTTTCTGTTTCTGTCTCTGTCTCTCTCTGTGTGTCTCTTAGACTGATCCCGATCACCTCATCATTCACTTTCGTGTTCCAAATGAAGACTATGCGACCTGGAAAACTTGTTATTAACAGGTGGCAGCACGATATTAGACGCGACTGGATCGGAGAAGATTGGTCACGTGACAAGTGGTTGTCCTTCACCTTCTCTCCAGAAGAACGTCGCCCTTGGTTACGTCTCTTCCAATCGGTCAGCGGTCGGTCAAGCGGTCAAGCTGGAAGTGAGGAAGATGAAGGTGGAGGGAGAAATCGTTAAACTTCCATTCGTTCCAACGAAATATTTCAACGTCAAATAAACGAAACGTTCCAACTCATCTAGTTCTGTTTGACGATGACTAAGGATTTGCGATTAATACGAAGTTGGGAGTTTCTCAAGTGAATACAATGTCATGTAGGTTTGTGCAATGAATCCAATAAAGTTGACTGGTGTTAAAAATTCGCTGCGAGTGTCTTCGATGGTCGTCCACCCACAAGCAACTAACTGCACGTGGCTGTTGTTTGATTGACTCTTTCATTGTTCGAACTAATATATTATAGGATCTGGGAGACTCTGGTAGCTTCGTGAAATCGTCTTCTTGAAAGAATCGAATCTGGACGAGTTAAGCAGTGCGTCTACATTCGATATAAAACTCTATTCTGTTTTAGTCGAATTGAAACGTCGTTTTAAAAATGATTGGAAAATGCTTGAACAGCTCTCCAATGATGCCTCTGGGCTGTGAGCGCCTCTGAGTAGGTCTCTTGAAGAGGCGCTATATAAATTCTCGGAATGCATGAATGAATGAATGAATAATTCGCTTCTTCGGCTCATTGAACGATCGTGGACGGTGTAGGCTGTGGAGTGACGGTTGTTTAGCTCTATCATAATACACAGGGACGGATACAGACATTTTTGAAAGGGGAGGCAAAATTTCTGGTCTTGAGTAAAAGCAAATTTCGTTGGTCTTTCGCCGAAAAGTCTGATGACCTTATTTTAAAATCTTTCTCCCAAAAACTTCTAAAAATCGTAGCAACTCCGGTTATTTGAAAGCTGATGACCTTTTTCAATCGTATTATACTTTTTCTCTCTCACCATTCTTTTTAACCGTGGTTGGGTCGGGAGCGCTTCTGAGTAGATACTCAAGAAGCGCTATACAAGTGTTTGAAATGAATGAATGAATGAATGAATTTTTCGTGCTGCATTGATTGAAAGCTTTGAACTAATGGGTTAGGGTATCCTGTGCAAATCTCTGAATGGGGGGCATGCCGCATGGCCGGATTGGTCCCTCTGAAGAGGCGCTATATAAGCTGGATTCGTCCGTGAAAATATACAAGCCACTCATATGAATTCATCGTTCATATATTGCGAGAGACGCTGTATATGAAAAATGAATGAATGTCCAAAGTCTCCAAATACGATGGGATGATGATGACACCAACGGGTCGAAGAGTCGTCTGACAAACTAGTGAGGTTCGATCCGTTTCTAGACCATCAGCCTACATTCGCAAGCACATTGACTCATGCATGCGTCGAGTAGATGCATGTAGACATTATTATTGATTATTATTAGTACATTATTATTGATTATTATTAGTACATTATTATTGATTATTATTAGTACATTATTATTGATTATTAGTACATTATTATTGATTATTATTAGTACATTATTATTGATTATTAGTACATTATTATTGATTATTAGTACATTATTATTGATTATTATTACATTATTATTGATTATTAGTACATTATTATTGATTATTATTACATTATTATTGATTATTAGTACATTATTATTGAACATGCGTACATTATTATTGATTATTATTAGTACATTATTATTGATTATTATTAGTACATTATTATTGATTATTAGTACATTATTATTGATTATTATTAGTACATTATTATTGATTATTAGTACATTATTATTGATTATTAGTACATTATTATTGATTATTATTACATTATTATTGATTATAATCAATAATAATGTAATAATAATCAATAATAATGTACTAATAATCAATAATAATGTACTAATAATCAATAATAATGTACTAATAATAATCAATAATAATGTACTAATAATTATTAGTACATTATTATTGATTATTATTACATTATTATTGATTATTAGTACATTATTATTGAACATGCGTACATTATTATTGATTATTATTAGTACATTATTATTGATTATTATTAGTACATTATTATTGATTATTAGTACATTATTATTGATTATTATTAGTACATTATTATTGATTATTAGTACATTATTATTGATTATTAGTACATTATTATTGATTATTATTACATTATTATTGATTATTAGTACATTATTATTGATTATTATTACATTATTATTGATTATTAGTACATTATTATTGATTATTATTACATTATTATTGATTATTAGTACATTATTATTGATTATTATTATTACATTATTATTGATTATTATTACATTATTATTGATCATTAGTACATTATTATTGATTATTATTACATTATTATTGATTATTAGTACATTATTATTGATCATTAGTACATTATTATTGATTATTAGTACATTATTATTGATTATTATTACATTATTATTGATTATTAGTACATTATTATTGATTATTAGTACATTATTATTGATTATTATTACATTATTATTGATTATTAGTACATTATTATTGATTATTATTACATTATTATTGATTATTAGTACATTATTATTGATTATTATTACATTATTATTGATTATTATTACATTATTATTGATCATTAGTACATTATTATTGATTATTATTATTACATTATTATTGATTATTAGTACATTATTATTGATTATTATTATTACATTATTATTGATTATTATTACATTATTATTGATCATTAGTACATTATTATTGATTATTAGTACATTATTATTGATTATTAGTACATTATTATTGATTATTAGTACATTATTATTGATTATTATTAGTACATTATTATTGATTATTAGTACATTATTATTGATTATTAGTACATTATTATTGATTATTATTACATTATTATTGATTATTAGTACATTATTATTGATTATTATTACATTATTATTGATTATTAGTACATTATTATTGATTATTATTATTACATTATTATTGATCATTAGTACATTATTATTGATTATTATTATTACATTATTATTGATTATTAGTACATTATTATTGATTATTAATACATTATTATTGATTATTAGTACATTATTATTGATTATTATTACATTATTATTGATTATTAGTACATTATTATTGATTATTATTACATTATTATTGATTATTATTACATTATTATTGATCATTAGTACATTATTATTGATTATTAGTACATTATTATTGATTATTATTACATTATTATTGATTATTAGTACATTATTATTGATCATTAGTACATTATTATTGATTATTATTATTACATTATTATTGATTATTATTACATTATTATTGATTATTAGTACATTATTATTGATTATTATTACATTATTATTGATTATTAGTACATTATTATTGATCATTAGTACATTATTATTGATTATTATTATTACATTATTATTGATTATTATTAGTACATTATTATTGATTATTAGTACATTATTATTGAACATGCGTACATTATTATTGATTATTATTAATACATTATTATTGATTATTAATACATTATTATTGATTATTAGTAAATTATTATTGATTATTAGTACATTATTGTTGAACATGCATCAATTAATTATACAGGGTGGGCCAGCATAAATGTCCCGACTTTGCACGCGTATAACTTCGCCAATTTTTAACATTTATTTATACTTTATGCATCAAATTAAAGGTATTTCACTCTAGTATTAACTCTAAAAAAGTCGAACTGATACTAGTCTCGGTTTTAATTATATGCCCGGAACAGCGCTAGCTACCATATTTTGCTGTCATTTGTGACGCAACCTGGCGCCGTTGACAGACGATGATCGCGTTTCGATCTTAATTTTACGAACTGGTAAGGGATTTAATTCGTTTGAAATGATTAACGAATATTCTAACAGAGGATGGAATAAACAATACCTTGTATTATCTGCTACGGAAAATTAATAAAACAGGACTTTCTACTTGCAAACCATGGGAATCGGAGCGCACGGCGCTCACATCCGATAGCATTGCTCGTGTGTCCGCGTACATTTGCAGTCAAGACAATGACCAGGGCAGGCCCTGCATGCAAATTCAGCGCAAAACAGGCCGTCTTGGAAGCACTGAATAGCGTATTGGAAAAGATTATAGACCTAAAGTTAAAGTAATTTGTCGACGAGAAGTCCCACGAACTCTCCAGCTCTTACGCAAAGAAACGACTGGCAGCGTGCAAGCGTCTGAAGCAGTGCATGGCAGTGCACGGCTGTTGGCAAAATTGAAAGGACGCGGTTTTGCGATTAGAATATATTCATGGTAGGGACCCTACAAACACTCAAAATGATCGTGTCTACGCGCGTTTTAGCAAAAAACGATAGAATTTTCCCGGGAAACGGCGTCATAATGCGTCAGTAATGACAAAAAACGGTAGCTAGCGCTGATCCAAGTATATAATTAAAACCTAAACTAGTATCAGTTCGACTTTTTTAGAGTTAATACTAGAGTGAAATACCTTTAATTTGATGCATCAAGTATAAATAAATGTTAAAAATTGGCGAAGTTATACGCCTGCAAAGTCGGGACATTTATGCTGGCCCACCCTGTACATGAATGTTCAGAGTCACATTTTAAAATGGGAAATTGGA
The DNA here is from genome assembly GCA_949752735.1 of Lumbricus terrestris. Lineage (NCBI taxonomy): Eukaryota > Metazoa > Annelida > Clitellata > Crassiclitellata > Lumbricidae > Lumbricus > Lumbricus terrestris. The sequence goes on from OX457045.1 coordinate 1,236,307, forward strand.
TTTCGAAGAGTTTACACGAACCGTTCTCAACTTTATATACGGCCGCGTTCTCCGATTTTATTTTTGAAAAAAAACCAATTTGCAGAATAAATCGTTTTAATGAATAAAAACACAATTAATAAAGAATTCACAAGATTTGCTAAGCAATAATTGTTGTCTTTCGATCGTCGATCAACATAAAGTCAATCAAAAAATGAGATTAAATTATTCGACATTCCTGTAACTCGATCCCGCAACTTGATGCGTGTCTTCTATAATTATAGCCTACATCTGCTTTACACAGCATATTATTATTAAATCTAGGCCTAATTAGAAAATCTCTAAACAATAATGATTCTGTCTCTACCAAAAAGAAGAAAAACGAACGTTGTTCAAGTATATAAATTATGAATCAAAGTGAAAAATCAACGACCTGCTGAAAGCAAAATCTTCGTTTAAATTCGAATCGACTCCAAATCGAAACTGTCTTCGATTTCAGTCAACGGATGAATTTTATAACCGGATTTCGGGCGAAGAAGGCCCTGGGGAACTCCTGTGGGGTGTGGTATTCCTGGGGAGTTTTGGGTTCCTGTGGGGTGTGGTGGGGCTCCTGTGGGGGATGGGCGAACGTTGATCCTCGTCTTTGGTTTTTTTCTTGTCGACATCTTAACGCAGATATTGTAGATGACGAGGTCGAGAAATTCGAAGACGGACAGAATGCTTCCTCCGAGGAAGAGACCGAAACATCCGCCGAAGTCACCTGAAGATTGGAATAATATTATTAAACGACAACATCTAAACATCTGTTGTCAGCTGTACTTCAAACCATACATAATTAGGTCAGATAAATATGGTCAGCCCCAATCGCATATCCTTCCGCACTTGGCTTGCACATCTTACTCCCTCCTCCCTTCCTCTTCTCCCTCCGTTCCTCCCTCCGCCCGTCCGTCCTTCCCTCCCTCCCTGCCTCCCTCCTTCCTTAATCAATTTATTAATTCACTCACTTCAATTATCTATATAGCGCCCTTCAAGACCATCCACTCAGAAGCGTGCATTCATTCATTCATTCATTCATTCATTCATTCATTCATTCATTCATTCATTCCATTCCATTCCATTCCATTCATTCCATTCATTCATTCATTCATTCATTCATTCATTCATTCATGCATTCATTCATTTATTCGTTCATTCATTCATTCATTCATTCATTCATTCATTCATTCATTCATTCATTCATTCCATTCCATTCCATTCCATTCATTCCATTCATTCATTCATTCATTCATTCATTCATTCATTCATGCATTCATTCATTTATTCATTCATTTATTCGTTCATTCATTCATTCATTCCATTCCATTCCATTCATTCCATTCATTCATTCATTCATTTATTCATTCATTTATTCGTTCATTCATTCATTCATTCATTCATGCATTCATTCATTCATTCTCTACTTCAATTACTAATCCCATGTAGCCAGCGTTCTGTATCAGTCAGTCAGCAGAGTTAGCCTACATATCCTACAAGAGAGAAAGATAACAATGTGGATTTCGTATTCTTCAAAGGTTATTACAAAGACGTGTTGTCTTCAAATAGTAAAACAATTAAAACATGCCACAGTAAAATTATTTCTTATGTTAAACCTACAGAGAAGTTGATCATCTGATTAATTCTGTTGCTTTAAGATGTGTCTAACAGACTTACTTAGGAACTGGACGATGTCGTATCCAGTTGTCTGTTTTATCGTTCGGTATTTCATTTCACCGTAGAAAATGTCGATTTCGAGGAAATTGTTCCTGGGAAAAACAAGACTTAACTGTCCACAGGAAATCATTAGACCGGCAAAACTGATTTGATTTGATTTTGACGGGTTTTGGATTATTAAAACGGATTCCGTCAAGCGAGACGGTTTTTATATAGGAAAAACTTCAAGTGGACATCTACGTTTAGAATCGCAAATTCTGCTCTAATCTACACCGTTGACTTGAAGAGCATCTGTCAATTAAGACTTTCGATTGGTCGTCGTTTCAAGACGCAATCAGAGATCACAGCGATGGAGCTTTGGAAAAACTTGATGGAAATGAAGCAGCGGCAGTGGATCTGAATGAACATTGAGTTCAAAGTAAGAGACAATTCAAAGTATGACTCAAGGATGAAGTGACATAGATTCGTGTGGGATTGGATCGAATTCTAAAGTCTCGAACCAGCAATCGAGAAACGACCTCTTGGTCCATTTGAGACGTTTCTTGAAGATAAATAAATCGACAGAATTTATATTGCGCCCCTTCAAGATTCCGTTCCCGGCCCAGGCCATTCAAAAAAGTAGTATTCGACAGTAATTTGTCGTGCGTTGCCAATGGAAGCCAGTTCCATGTTGTAACCACAGAGAACGAGCGGATCTAACCAGACGCTGGAGCATCTTCCATGACTTATTCGATCATTTACGTATATAACTATATAAAAGTATATATATTTTATATATATTATATAAAAGTATATATATTATATATATATTATATATATTATATATCATATATGTACCTGACGAAGTTGTCTCCGATGATAGTTGAGTCGTTGAACGTGGTCATCTGTTGGTTGAATGCAGCAATGTTGTTGACGACGACCTGCTGAGCTGACCTCAACTCCGACTGGACATTGGTCAGCGTCTGTCTCAGCCTTGTAGTGAACGATCGGACGATCGTCGGGATGAGATTTCCAGATCCGTTGGAGAGTGAGGTGAGGGTCACCTCAGCACCCAACGCTTGATCGATTTGATCGGGGCTCAGGTGAAAGCCAGCAAGCTGCACAGACGCACACATACACACACATTAACATATTTGCATCACATACGCATATTTAAAAAAATAAAAAAACACACATACATACGCATATAATTTTATTATGTTATACATATTATGTGTATATATAGTATATATGTATATATACATATATGTATAATTGTATATATATATATTGTGTATTACATATATGCGTAGGCCTATATAGAGCGCATTCGTTAATGGAACAGAATGAACATTGGAAAGTATCATTCTTAATTGTAGGCAAGCATGCGTGGAAGGACAACAGAATTATTATAGGCAATGGTACAAACTTATTAATTGAGTGCTTTGAGATCTAAAATCCATGCTTTTCAGTCACAGAGCAAGCCTAAGAACTTCTGGAACCGTTATTGCGTTTGAGATGATGTTGAGTTTTCAGCGAGATCCACGATCACAAAAATCCTAAAGAGACTTAAACTAGTTTTGATTTCGTAAAATTTGCATCTCATGAAAACTGGTTTCCCGGTCGAACATTGGAATCGATAGAATATCTACAAGTATAGACTCTGTTGAGGTACATGTGACTACGATCGTGTATAGCTACGACTGTGTGCAATTGGCAATAGGCTTATGACATACGAATGAGAACGTTGAGAAGTAGACTAACTCTAACCACTGTAGCTGATAATACTAGGTCTTTGCAAAGACGTTTGCATAGATTGACGATTAAAATTTCATCGCTGACTTACATCTTTGTCTTTTAGCATCGGATATGGTGTTCGCCACATCAGCAGATGTTTCTTCGCAAAATCATTGACAAGTGTATCATCGATTTTCATAGCGGTCAGCATCTTATACAAGTAGGTGACCAGCTGAGAGTAGACGGAAATCGTTCTCATCTCAATGGCGCTTATGACGGACATTACATCTGGTAGAACGGATGACTCAACGCCGGACAGAGCACTACCAACGTTCAGCGACAATCTGTTGCTTGACTCTCGCAGGAAAGAAGCGGACAGCCAGCGCTTCGTCCGGCTTCCGTTCAGATACGCGACCTTGATCGTCTCCAACCAGCTTCTGTCCATCTCCAGCGTGTTCAGCATTCCACTAACCACCACCGATGACGCTACGCTGGACACGGTCCGGTCAACAGAATCTAGGAAAGACTGAAACGTGTCGAGTAGGTCGCCGTATTGCAAGACGCAGATGACGATTCGTGAAATGTTCAGCTGGACATTGGTCAGGTAATCTTCTATTGTATACAATGGTGTGCAACCAGTGAAACAGTCCTCCGTGGGAATGAGACTGAGTATGGTGATTATCTTATCGAGTACATCTTGTGTGATACTGGAGCAGGTCTTCTCCATTGGATTTACTGGACAGTAAGTCCACGAAATATCCTGCAGGGTTTTGTTGGCTGTTGTGATCGTCGTGTTGGTCTGCGCAAGTAGGTTCCTTAGCTGCGTGCTCTGCTCGTCCGACATCATATAACTGGTCGAGCTTTTCCAGTTCGCCATCTGTTCATTCAAGCGACCCAACTGACCAGCAAAGGTCTGAACGGGTGAGGCGGCTCTCTCTTTGTAGCAATTCTGGTAGTTGTCTAGGAAGCTTTGGCTGGCGTCGATATCAATTCCCATTATCTCCGTCAGTTTTCCGAGGGCCTTCAAGACAAGGTCTGTCGTGGATGTGGCTGGATTGAGAACATCCCGGTTGATACGGGTCGTCAGCTGACGGTGGCTATCGATCACAGACTGTAAACCAGAGATGGTTTGCTGAAGTTCCGTGTCGCCCACTCTGTGACCGATTTCCAAGCTGTGCCAGTAGCTCTCGCGCGTGCTCTCTTGACTCCACAGGACACTCGCGAGACGGGGGCTGGAGACTTGGGAAAAGGATAAAGCGGATGAGTAGGAGAAGACATGACATTCATCTGGACAATTACAGATCCCTTGATCTGCAAACGATTTGAAAGAAACTCATTTGCTTGACTAAACAAATTTATGGCATTAGTTTTAATAGAAATGGAGCAAAATAAAATCATGATGCAGTTGTTCAGTAACAAAAGAGATTCTAGTGAGGAGAGGAGGATGAGAGACGCGAAGGGTAATCAACTAACCGAAACAAACAAAAGTAATAAATCTTGAAATTACTTTATTTTAAAGATCTCATGTACTTTATATTAATTTCCAAAGAAATTAGCACAGTTCTGATTCCATAATTCCAGAAAGCAGACTGTTCATACGAAATCGTCTCTTAGAAAGTGTTTCTGTTGAAACGTACTGCGCTCATTGCTTTTTGGCCCTTCCAACGTCATTTTGGCACAGTCTATAACATCCTGGGCATACAACCTGCTACCTGAAATCCGCTAAAAGACATCATCCCGCATTATTTTACAGTAGGTCTATAAAAATTATTCAGTAACTCACCGTTAAATTCTTCTGCACAGGATAGGTAGCGGTCGAGCGAACAGATTTCGCCAGGACCTGAAAAATATTCCATAAATATTTTAGATACAAAATATTTATGAAAAATATTCCATAAATAATAATATTATTTTAGATCCAAAATATTTCTCTCCTGAAACGGCGCTGTGTATACAGACCATTGCCGATTACCATTGCCAATCACCATTGCCAGTTACCATTACCATTTCTTTAGGTAATGTCTTATTACAGCGGACATTTCACTGCTCACACAAAACAAAGTAACGTAATTATTTGAACGTTGCCTGCCTCGTCTCTCTCTTTGCCTTAATATTAAGAACCTTGTCGTCTGCAACGTGCAAGCATTAGTCTCGTCGTAATGAGCATTAGTAATCGTAATCGTGCATTTGTATAGCGCCACTTCAAGAGAAACTCCTCAGAAACTCTAGTCATACAGTCCTCGTGAAATTGCATCAACTGAGCGCAGAAGCGAATCTGCTAAAGTCAATGAATTGATGAGTAAGTCACTGTACACTGTGTCCGGATAAAAAGTAGCCCCCACAAAAAGTGTAATAACTCGGTCAAAAATCTTAGGATTTGTCTGAAATTTTAAGCAGAGCAACAGTGACCATATTTACACGAGATCCCAAAGCTGATTAGAAATATTCGTGAGTTTGTAAAATTTATGAGCGTTTAAAATGCAGCACCAAAAAATTGAACTTTCCAACATGGAAAACCTGAAAAGAAGCGAAATTCAGCTATAATATGGTGCTCAAAATGTCCTTCTTGTTCACGAACACACGACCGTAGACGTAGTTGTCCTGGGATACACTCGGCTTCATACCCCGCAGTTGTGGCCGCCCAGCAGCCCAGACCTCGATCCGGAGTACCAGGTGCATTTACTGGCGGGGCGCGTTTTTCGTTCACGCGTATTCATGACATCGATAACCGTAGGGCGTATAGAGGGCGCGTCTGATTGAAGAGTGGCAGATGTTTGACCAAGTGATCATCGACCGGACATCAAACAGTAGCGTCTACGTCTACGGTCGTGTGTCCGTGAACAAGGAGGACATTTTGAACATTGGATATACCGTAGCTGAATTTCACTTCTTTTCAGGTTTTCCATGTTGGAAAGTTCAATTTTTTGGTGCTGCATTTTAAACGCTCATAAATTTGACAAACTCACGAATATTTCTAATCGGCTTTAGGATCTCGTGTAAATATGGTCACTGCTGCTCTGCTTAAAATTTCAGACAAATCCTAAGAGTTCTGACCGAGTTATTACACTTTCTTGTGGGGGCTACTTTTTATCCGGACACAGTGTAGACGAAAAACTGGACAATTTTAAAAAGAGAGAAGTGAGAAATGGTTGTTCCAGCACTTTCGACCTGGCATGTTGACGTCCTTGCAGCCACAGTCGGCCAGAACTGATCTCGTTTGGCATTCGAGTTGACATTTGGCCGTTGTGTATCGGTCGGTGGAGTTGAAGAATTCGTAGGCCTTCGATGAACATCGTCCCCAAGGTGGCGCCAGATTCTCGATCTAAGCAAAGCACCGATAAAGGCTTCGTACACTAAAGAAACAAACTCTGTACATTCCAACATTCAAACACAAATTCATTTCTTCCATGCACTCAGGGCCGGCCGTAATGGATGCCTTGCCAAAATGTATGCCTCAGGGATTTCTTAACGTGCAGTTGTACACAAAATGTGCAGTTCTAAATGGATTTGTGCTGTTTTAGAAACACTTAGGCCTATGTAGAGTTAAATTAGCAAAAAGTCACTGTCCTCCGATTGGAAGTAATTTTCCATGGATGGTGGGAAAGGAAAGAAGGAGTTGTGCAGTTCTAAAAACTCCTTAAAAGTAGCCCTGGGTTGCCTTGCCAAAATGGATGCCCTGCCTAGGGCGCCATTTGGGCTAAGGTTGGCCCTGCATGCCTACAGCTGTGTAATGCTTAGTTAACAGAGGTCAATCTGTTGCAAATAGTCGACCAAAACAAGAAACGACAACTCAACGACTGAATTGGTAAGTTTTGCGGTAATGCTTTTGTATTACATAGTGTTCACATTTTTCAATTTGAAAGATAACACTTTTGGCAATATATTTTATGCAACAACAGTATTTAAATAAATATTATATTGGCATTTGATAATAATAATGATAGAGTCATATTTTATCAGAGCAAATAATATTATAGATCTAAATATCATTATAATTATCATATTGTAGTTAATAATAACAGTTCATATTATAAATCTGTACCCAGCAACTCAAAAACTATGCCCGTTTTTGCAGATTTTTAAACGGAAACAAATTCTGGGGACATTCCTCCCTCAAGAGGTGTGTAAAATAAGCAATGACGAAGACTCATTGAACAGTATGAAGAGTATATTGTACCGTCAGGAAGTCAAGCGGAGCCAATGTCTCGTAGCCAGGGGCAACGGTGAAGCCGGAATCTTTAACTTGAGGAATGTCGTCATAGTTATGCAGATGAATCTGAAATCAATGATACGCCCCAGTCTTCAGTCAATCAATCACATCCCAATCTTCAATCAATCATATCCCAATCTTCAATCAATCAATCATATCCCAATCTTCAGTCAATCAATCACATCCCAATCTTCAATCAATCAATCACATCCCAATCTTCAATCAATCAATCACATCCCAATCTTCAATCAATCAATCACATCCCAATCTTCAATCAATCAATCACATCCCAATCTTCAATCAATCAATCACATCCCAATCTTCAATCAATCAATCACATCCCAATCTTCAATCAATCAATCACATCCCAATCTTCAAGCAATCAATCACATCCCAGTCTTCAATCAATCACATCCCAATCTTCAATCAATCAATCACATCCCAATCTTCAGTCAATCAATCACATCCCAATCTTCAATCAATCAATCACATCCCAATCTTCAATCAATCAATCACATCCCAATCTTCAATCAATCAATCACATCCCAATCTTCAATCAATCAATCACATCCCAATCTTCAATCAATCAATCACATCCCAATCTTCAAGCAATCAATCATATCCCAGTCTTCAATCAATCACATCCCAATCTTCAATCAATCAATCACATCCCAATCTTCAGTCAATCAATCACATCCCAATCTTCAATCAATCAATCACATCCCAATCTTCAATCAATCAATCACATCCAAATCTTCAAGCAATCAATCACATCCCAATCTTCAATCAATCAATCACATCCCAATCTTCAATCAATCAATCACATCCCAATCTTCAGTTATTCAGTCACATCCCAATCTTCAATCAATCAATCACATCCCAATCTTCAATCAATCAATCACATCCCAATCTTCAGTTATTCAGTCACATCCCAATCTTCAATCAATCAATCACATCCCAATCTTCAATCAATCAATCACATCCCAATCTTCAGTTATTCAGTCACATCCCAATCTTCAATCAATCAATCACATCCCAATCTTCAGTTATTCAGTCACATCCCAATCTTCAATCAATCAATCACATCCCAATCTTCAGTTATTCAGTCACATCCCAATCTTCAATCAATCAATCACATCCCAATCTTCAGTTATTCAGTCACATCCCAATCTTCAATCAATCAATCACATCCCAATCTTCAGTTATTCAGTCACATCCCAATCTTCAATCAATCAATCACATCCCAATCTTCAGTTATTCAGTCACATCCCAATCTTCAATCAATCAATCACATCCCAATCTTCAGTTATTCAGTCACATCCCAATCTTCAATCAATCAATTGCATGTAAATATATAGCGCCTTTCAATTACTGGCATTCAGTCACTCAAACTCAAATCAGTTATTGAAATCCTTTTGTACGTAAAAGACAATAAAAGGGCAGATGGTTATGTTAGATGTGAACTGTCACACAAGTCGTTGGTTCACCTTGATTCCGTTGTTTGTGTCGTACTTTGGAACATTTTCGTACTGTTCAACGTTCAGTATAAGATGGAGACCGTATTTTGAGCCTGTAAGAATACAGATTAAAAGCTCATAAAATTATATCACATATTACATTTATAATGCAACAACACATGTGGCCGGCTGATTTATCTATGAATTCACAGCTTATACCTGCAGAGTACATCAATCAATCAATCAATCAATCTCGTCAATTTATATAGCGCCCGTCACAATTATAATCCCATTAGCCTGGCTTCATTTTGAAAAGAAATCGGATCTATCGTTTTGAGTAGGGTTTTAGTTGATGTGTCTTTTATAGTAGGCAACTATAGCATACTGGTAGAAATGTTGCAATCCATGTCTTAGAAGGTCATTAGAAGTAATTAATTTTATTATATCAATATTAATTAACTAGGATGATATCAATGATGATTTTTGCTGTGATGGTGGTAGTAGGGGTGAAGACGAAAGCGGTGGTGAAAACGGTGGCAAATGTCATGGTAAAAGCGGTGGTGAAAACGGTGGTGAAAAACAGTGGTGAAAGCGGTTGTTGAAACGGTGGTAAATGTCATGGTAAAAGCGGTGGTGAAAACGGTGGTGAAAACGATGGTGAAAGCGGTGGTGAAAACGGTGGTAAATGTCATGGTAAAAGCGGTGGTGAAAACGGTGGTGAAAGCGGTGGTGAAAACGGTGGTAAATGTCATGGTAAAAGCGGTGGTGAAAACGGTGGTGAAAACGATGGTGAAAGCGGTGGTGAAAACGGTGGTAAATGTCATGGTAAAAGCGGTGGTGAAAACGGTGGTGAAAGCGGTGGTGAAAGCGGTGGTGAAAACGGTGGTAAATGTCATGGTAAAAGCGGTGGTGAAAACGGTGGTGAAAACGATGGTGAAAGCGGTGGTGAAAACGGTGGTAAATGTCATGGTAAAAGCGGTGGTGAAAACGGTGGTGAAAGCGGTGGTGAAAGCGGTGGTGAAAACGGTGGTAAATGTCATGGTAAAAGCGGTGGTGAAAACGGTGGTGAAAACGATGGTGAAAGCGGTGGTGAAAACGGTGGTAAATGTCATGGTAAAAGCGGTGGTGAAAACGGTGGTGAAAGCGGTGGTGAAAGCGGTGGTGAAAACGGTGGTAAATGTCATGGTAAAAGCGGTGGTGAAAACGGTGGTGAAATCGGTGGTGAAAGCGGTGGTGAAAACGGTGGTAAATGTCATGGTAAAAACGGTGGCGAAAGCGGTGGTGAAAACGGTGGTGACATGCCAGTGTTATTCGATATCAAGATGTTTTTCTCATCTGCGTTGAATGTGTAGCAGAGACCCATATCAGTGAGTTCGCTTCGAACGTCAGTTTCACTGCACTTCTCATTGTTCCATGCACATCTAAGAAAACAAACATCTAATTTGATTTATAATTAATTATATATGACTCTATAATATTGCCATAACCATTTTATATAGCTCTACTAAGTTGTCTTACTCATTTTATATAGCTCCACTATGCATTATTATTGCATGGCTGCTGTCATGAATATTAGTCGAATCACATTCTACACTGGACAAAATATAATTGCAGAGTTTTTCAGAAGCAGAACATATCAAACTCACTAATATTTAAGCTTTAATTTAATTTAATGTCTGGGCAATAAAAACCACCAGATATATTGGCTACTTTTAAAAATGGAAAACAGTTAAATGTAAGATTTATTGTGATGACTATAATAATATATTGTTTTAATTTCAGTGCCATCAATGCGGATCCACTCAAAGCGACGTAGATCATACATTATCGAAGAACTTTTTCAGCCAAAAATATTCCAGGTATATTGCATAATTTGAAAATAGCCTCATGAGCCTGCGAATTTTTAATTGTTCAGAACAGGCTTCTCATCAGGTCCAAGATGATGTTTCAAGGATTAAGAGATGCCTCAGAACCAGCGAAAGCTTACGCGTATATGAGATCATGCTGTTGATGACCGATGAACCTTGTTATATCGCCCACCGTGTACTCTGCGAACACAAAGAAGTTAAAAGACAATGACAGCGCACGTGTGCCAACAACAACAAAAAACAAAGCACAACATTCTCTGATTGAATGCAAATTAAAAAATGTTAATATGTCTCATAATAATAATTAAAATTCGTCGTCGTCATAATTCCTCGTCTGAATGGAGACAACTGGAGATGACGTTTATGCAATGAAACGTGTAACTCACGTGAAACGTCGTCAAGAACGAGTTGTTTGAATGAATCGATCGTCAGACGATTTCCAGTGTATTCTTCTTTCACTTCCTTCTGCGAATCTGTGTTCGAGTCTGTCAAAAAATTCAATCAATGCAAAATGATTATAATGCAAAGTCTCGGCTGGAACTGTGTTGCAATGTTCGATGTTAGATGTGCCATTGTGCCACATATACAATCAAGATTTAATGTGTGGGGCGCGCTGGTGTAGTGGTGGGCTCGGTGCCTTGGATTCGGATACTTTCAGGTTCGAATCAAAATCAAGCCGTCACGTATAGGGACCTTGGGCAAGTCCTTCACTCGCAATTGCTCGTGCGCTTCGGCGCGAAACTCCGATGCAGTGTCCGCGCTGTAGTCGGGAGCGACTCTGAGTAGGGGGCGCTATAGCAAATGGGAGAAATAAATGAAATAAATATACCGGTAGCAAATAACAATATCGTCAAAAGAAAGATTTTAGCTTTGAACTTTCAAAACTCAAATATCGAATGAAGTAAATATCGTCCAAGCCAGAGATTACCACTGCCTTTAGATTTAATTTCTTTGAACTTGGCTCTCTCACAGCTTCCCATATCAAAACGCAACTACTTATAAAGCAGTAATCCTATTAAGAAGCGCTTTTATTTGATGCCTGAGCTGCACGAGTTAAGACCTGAAGCCTCTGAAAATTACACATACATCATTCTGACGCACACACAAAACAACTGGACATAACGAAATAGCATTGCAACGTCTTGAAAAGTCTCTAAGGTTATAGATTTACCTGGTTGTGGGCATGACGAAGCAGTGATGACTATGTTACGGATGGCTGCGTATTCCAAGCCGACGGTAAAACCGATCTTCTCAGCCACAAATGCCACCTGTTGCACTTCTCCATCCGTGTCGTTCAAGGTGACATTGACATCGTTCCAGTCGGATGCGTTCGTCTGCAGGCGATAGTTGAGTTCCAGTTGAGTGGAGAGGGAGTTCGAGAGACTCATTGTGTCCACACTCAGAATGATCTTCGGATGACTGAGTCGATATTGAAACTGAATACATACGGATCCATTGAACCGTGTCGGAGGAGAGAGCAGCAGAGCGGAGTCGAGATTCCGACCAAAGACAACCTTCATGAAGTAGACTGTAAAAAAGAGAGACAACCAGACGCAGTCATCACATCTCAATTCATTTGCTCTTGTCTTCCTCTGTTCTCATTCTCAGCAATACATATTATGTAGATAATTTTATAAATCAATGCATCCACTAATCTGCCTCCTCTCAATCGAACCCCGACCTTCACTAGACATCGATGCCACTCAGCAACCCTTCCGAGACAGCGCATCGCTCTTGAATAAGCTGGCGCCCTGCACTTAACTTTAAATAGCACTTCAGATAACTATTACGGAGACATTACGATTACGATTACGATTACTGAAACAGATTATACACAGTTCTGTCAATGATGATCCTATCTTAGTTTAGTTAAGACATTTATTTCTTTATACAATTATTATTAGTATATACTCTAGTTAAATGGTCATTACCCTATTCTATGCGTAACACACATGTGTGAGAAAATGTCTCTCTACATTCTTTAACTGGCTTCCTCTCAACAGAGTCAACCATGCATGACGTCATTTGTTTTGTATGTAAATGGCAATACCAGCCATGAAGACGTTCAGGCGTGCAATTTAGGCAATGGAGGGTGAACACAAGAAGTCATGCAGATGGAATACCTTGACAGAAAGGAAGTGGACAGTATTCCTTCCGGTACCTGACACCGTCGCCATAGCACCATGGCCAGATCTCATAGGTACCGTCGAAGGATGGATTGCGACAGAAGTTGCTGACGTCTTCCAGAAGAATCGCTTTTCCAGTCGGATCAGAACGAAGGGAAGAGTCTGGAAAATAAGAGACGTCGTCGAAAGGATGGACGATGTATTCCTGTGAGTCCCATGGAAGACAAGGTCGTCCACTGAAGGTCACGCTCTGTCTTCCTACGTAGCTCCTACCATCAGCATCTGACACACAGTCACGCTGACTTCCAGCGTCTGCAACGAAACATAAAACTCATCATTTCAATCCATTCATCCGTCTATTCAATTGCAATCATTCCTCTCTATCTTCACAATCATCTTCTTTATCACCGTCTTCGTTGCAATCATTATAATCATCATGACGATGATGATGATGATGATGATCATCATCATCATCATCATCGTCGTCGTCGTCATCGTCGTCATCATCATCATCATCATCATCATCATCATCATCGAATACCATGATATTTATCATCATAACAATAATATAATTGAACCATGCAACCTCTTCACGTTCATCCTCACCATCATCATGATCACCTGATGGATGGATGAATGAATGTATGGATGGATGGATGAATGGATGGATGGATGGATGAATGGATGGATAAATGGATGGATGGATGAATGAATGGATAGATGGATGAATGGATGGATGGATAGATAGATGAATGAATGGATAGATGGACGAATGTATGGATGGATAGATAGATAGATGGATGGATGGATGGATGGATGGATGGATGGATGGATGGATGGATGGATGGATGGATGGATGGATGGATGGATGGATGGATGGATGGATGGATGGATGGATGGATGGATGGATGGATGGATCATGGATAATTGGATATGATGTCTTTACCTGTAGGATCGTCGATCTGAATCGATGCAGTAGACATCCATCTTGATTCCTTCTGCGATGCATCGTAATATCCGCAGCTGTTGAAGTTGCTGAAGTCACACGAAGACAGGTTGACCGTCGGCGATAAATCTGCAGAATAAAAACACACACAGAACATAATATCATCGCACATTACACAGAATCTGGAATTATTCTATTCATGAGACGTCAAGAGCTATAACTACATCTTAGTGGCTTCATTGAGACCCGGACGGGCAGCTTCGTTGGTTTCCAATGCGCTTTACAGACACACAGTGCTGCATAAAAACGTCGCTTTGGTCGTTCCATAATAATTGAAGTATTTGTATAGTAGTCTCCGCAATGAACTTCTTGGTTTTTCTTTGCCTCTTTTTCTGAAAGCATCACAAGCCATTCTTTTTGGTCGTCATTTGACGATGCCAGGTCTGGAGTTTCTCTTCAAGTGGCGCTATATAAATTTTCGATTACGATTACTCTGAGTGCCATCGTCGACAATGTGTTAAACTCAGAGATTGGATAAGTTTTGATTCTTTATTAAACTAAATATAAGTAAAATAAAATGATAATGTAACATGAAAAATTACCAGTTAAGCTAAATAATATTATATTCACACGCTTTAAACAGCGCTCGTTGAGATCTACCATTCTACCATAATATGTGTTTTATTATTGCCATGGTTACCGTTCCTGTCGCAGGGTCCGAATGCCAGACTGATGTTGTTGATCGTTGCATTCTCGTTGAAGAAAAGAACAATCTGAATTCGAGCAGCGTCTCGGTCGAGTGACGCCTGGAATTCGCCTCGAATTCGGTCATCCGTGCCGCTGCCGCTGGTGAAGATAGTTCGATCGGAGACGGTTCCATTCAGCGATTCCTCAAAGAGTTTCGCTTGAACGATTAATGGCAGAGCGAGGTCCAGCGCTATGCAGACGTTTGTATCAGCATTCACACTCAGCACATCGGATGTCCACTGAGCCGTGAGATTATCCGATTGTGTGAGGTCGCTTTTTAAGTTCCTCACCAACTGCAGTGAGTAACCTTAACCACCAAACGAAAGAATATCAGATAAAAAAAAAATCGATGTCTGGAGACCATGAAACAACATTATTTTAATTTAACCAGAATATTAATAATTATTGTCTAGAAATCACTTCGTAGAATGCAAATTTTCTGAATTATCAAAGAAAGCTACTGTAACAAGAAACACGAAATGAAGAAAATTTTGAATTGGACCTATAAAATTTAATAGCAGAGAGACTTTTATAAGAGAATCACGAAATATCTTCAATAATTGATTTACTAATGACGTTCTTGCGTGAAATGCACATAACATGTACTAAATAGTCATTGATCAGGACAGGTTCATTGGGGAAAGAGGAAGCTGAGTTGAAGAGGGAATGAACTGGAGGTGGAGATGATTCCTACCCTGCGTGGAGTCACTCCGGTTGATGGAATACGTGACGAGATTGACACAATGAGCCACTTCCGCCGTCAAATAGATCTGAAGAACATCCGTGGAATTCCAGAGGGAGGATGTGGAGAGACTGGAACTGAGCCAATCCACCACTTCACCATCCTCCCCCTTCACGCCCATCTACCAATCAACAGATCGCATCAGCTTCAGCCTCCATCAAGCAACGTCATCAGGCTAAACTCTGACGTCATCTAAAGTGACGTCTTACTGATGCGGACAGTGAATCACGCTACATAAGTCTACCACTATTGCATGTAGTGTAGCCTACGTATTAAGAGTTGTCATGTATTTACGGTATGCAGATACTGTTAGGCAAATCAACATATCGCATCATAGTATTAAATTATTAATTCACTCATTCATTCGATGGATTTCTATAGCGCCTCTTCAACGGGACTACTCAGAGGCGCTCATAACCTCAGCGCGGCCAGAATAGAACTGTCTTAAGATGAGAGAGAAAAACTTGAGAAGGATTTTTAGAAAAAGAGAGGAGTGTCAGAGGAAGACCATTCCAGTATTGGATGTATACATATTTCTACAGATGCTGCTTATGTATGAATATTATGTGCTTATGTATGTTTACACGGTAGGTATGGATGAACGTATTTGTATGTGTGCACATTTGTCAGTAGCCTATATAAACAGAATTTGAAGTGCAAATTAAGTATGTACTATGCAGGTCATTGCAGGCTATTTAATAGTATGCACTTGTTACCATAGACCTATAATATTATTATTATGCTACCGTATATAGTAAAAAAATAGTGTAAAGACATTAAATACCATAAAGGTCAATAGTTTTAGGAAACTGGTCCTGCGTGTAATTCTTTTATATAGCGTTGAAAAGATCAAGACGTATAATTGGTCAGAGACTAACATCTGCGCAGCTACTGGAATAATCGCTGCATCCACGTTTATCCGTTGCCATCGTCAGCTGGAGAGTTGCCTGGAATGCTCCAGGCGAATTCAGGTAAATTGTTGTGACCCTGTCAACCTCCGTTAAGTTGATCGCGCCATGAAGATCGTAAGTGAAAATCAAGACGTCTAGAAAAATTGAAAATAGAAAAGAACGAATCTTTGTTTTGCCGCTTTCCATTTCAACGACTGGAGCAAAGTTACCAGTTACCTACCTCCTTTTATTATTTGTGACATTATTGATGACATTGCTCCTTTCTTTCTGTATCTTTTTAACAGGTCACTTGCTGAAGGTTGCATTCCTGCCTCGCAAAAACAGGCTCTAGTCTTCCCTGCACTCAAGAAGCCAAATCTTGACCCTAGCCTCAGTCAAAACTATCGACCCATTTCAAACCTGTCTTTTCTGTCCAAGACTCTTGAGAGACTTGTTTCAATGCAACTTCTCCCCTATCTTGAGAAATCGGGTCTTCTTCCTTCTCACCAGTCTGGCTATAGGGCTAACCACTCCACTGAGACACTCCTCCTCTCTTTACTTTCTGACATATACACTGCTGTTGACAAGTCTCAAGTCACTCTTTTGGCTCTCTTCGATGTCTCTGCTGCCTTTGACATGGTCGACCATGAAATTTTGTTGCAGCGCCTTGAAACCTCCTGTGGACTCAAGGGTACTCCACTACTTTGGCTTCGCTCCTACCTCTCCGACCGCACCCAAATGATCATCTCTGGTGACTCTAGGACTCAGTGGGTCCCTGTTGTGTTGGGTGTCCCTCAGGGGTCTGTCCTAGGCCCGCTTTTATTCATCTTATACACGGCTGGCATTCCCTCCCTTTTCCCCAACCATTCTGCTACTGGCCATCTTTTCGCTGATGATGTCCAAGCCTATGTGCATGGACCCCCTTCAGCTCAACTCTTTCTTGCGAGCCAAATCGACGCTCTATCTCAAGATCTTCATCTGTGGATGTCGTCCAATCGTCTTTCTTTGAACTCTTCCAAAACCCAGTTGATTTGGTTTGGCACTTCCAAGCAGCTCCAAAAACTTGACTACTCGGTACTCTCTCAAACTTTTCCTCACTTCAACTTTTCGTCTAGTGTTCGAGACCTAGGTGTCACCCTAGATAGTTCTCTAACTTTCACCGAACACATAGCCAAGCTTACTCGCTCTTCCTACTTCCAATTAAGGCGGCTGAGGGCTATTCGCAAATCTGTTTCATCTTCGATCTTTACCACCATTGTCCACGCCTTCGTCTGTTCTCGGATTGACTATTGTAATTCTGTCCTTGCTGGCCTCCCTAAGGTCCGGCTAGCTCCCCTACAGTCCGTACTCAATGCTGCTGCGAGGCTCATTGCCCGTCTTCCTCGATTCTCACACATATCTACATTCATGGCTGAACAACTTCACTGGCTTCCACTCTCAGCTCGCATAGAATTCAAAGTTATAAGTTTGGTTCTCAAGTCTCAACGAGGCCTTGCTCCGACGTATCTTTGTGATCTCATACTTCGCCCCATTTCGGCCACTTCGCTGCGTCCTCTTAGGTCCTCAGATCGGCTTGACCTCTTTGTTCCTCGCGTCAGGACCGCCATGGCTCAATCCAGATCATTTGCCTGCATAGGTCCCTCCCTATGGAATGGTCTTCTCCCATCCGTTCGCTCTGCCATCCTCTCTGGTAGTCTTTCGTCATCTTTCTCTTGTCTAAAGACCTGCCTTTTCTCTCGGAGTTGCACGCACTGGGAGCGCTTCTGAAAGGCTCTTGCTGCAAGAAGCGCTTTACAAATGGTCAGATACGATACGATACGATACGATACGATACGAAAGTTTCTATTAATAGGCTAGAGATCGGATAAATGGATTTTTAAGCAAATCGATAGCTATAACGAAATGGCGAAAATAATGACCAGTTGCCTTGACATTATCTGAGTCTTTGATGAAGAACCTCCTCTTGTACTACAGTGGCCCCTATGTAAATTTTAATTACTCTTATATAAATAGAATAAAAGTTATTTACACTGGAGCCATGAGCCACAGAAGATTGATTGGTGGACTATTATTTCATGTATACTTGCTCTCTCTCTATTTAGATGTTTCGATCAGAAACTCAGGGCTGTTTTTAAGGAATTTTTTATAACAGTTACTGCACAACCCCTTCTTTTCTTTCCCATCCTCCATGATAAATTACTTCCAATCGGAGGACAATGACCTCTTTTGCTAGTTTTAACTGCACAGAAGTTGTGACAGAAGTGCTTCTACAACTGCACAAATCCATTTAGAACTGCACATTTTGTGTGCAACTGCACGTCAAAAAAGCCCTGCAGAAACTTACCATCGCCTTCGAGACGGCTGAAGTCTCCACTTGAATATTTCCAGATGAATTGCGGAGAAGGACTGATCACCCGGGACATACAGACGTTGTCATCAGCACACACTGAAACGGTCAAAGAGACAAAACACATCACATGGCAGCTGAATTACGTCTCCAGACGATTATTCTTTAGAGAAATCTCAGAATACACTGCTAAATAATTCATTATTAATCTGACGTGAAACCATGTGAACATTTTAGATCTCGGAGAGAGAGAGAGAGAGAGAGAGAGAGACAGAGAGACAGAGAGAGAGAGAGAGAGAGAGAGAGAGAGAGAGAGAGAGAGAGAGAGAGAGAGAGAGAGAGAGAGAGAGAGAGAGAGAGAGGAGAGAGATCCAGTGGGTTACATTACATTTACAATATACATGTTTATCTACAATGTATGTCACGTTGATAAGCCTACTAACATGTTTATCTACAATGTATGTAGAACTTTGTGCATGTAGGATTGTAGGTATAAGAGAAGCGACTCTTTGGCTGATGATCTCGTTCAAGATCCAGAAATCTATTTATTAATTATTATTATTGTCAGAAATTCAATAATAGATTGTGTAGCGGTAGAATGCTTCTTATCAAACAAACCTATTAAATGATGCATTGTATAAGTATTAAATAGGTAAGAATTAAGCTAGACAATATGTGGCGTATTGTAGATTATAATTAATATTACTTGTGGCATTAAGTTAGATAATAATAATAGCGCTATAACAATTCTTGAATACGCGCTACATCAATTATTGAAATACAACGGAGGGCAGAAAGCAGCGTCAACCTGAGCAGACGGCAACAACGGCAGACGATAAATGTTAGACAGCGAAAAGATGGCGAAGGAAGAAGACGTAGATTTCTGAGCGAGAACGGCCATTAGTCAAACGTGGCGTTCTCGTCGGTAATTCAGAAGATCGGACGGTGAATTGGGTGTGGAAGGCGACACGCTGTCGGCCTGTCCCACTGGTGAGACTATAAGTCCTTGGGAACAGAGATACCAGGGCGTGTCGAACGAAACTTTGCGAAGTTTGATGTGACACTTGCGAGTGAACTGCGATTCGACATCGGGAGAAGGTCGATTCGGAACTGCAATTGCGATTGGAGTTCGACGGCAGAAGAAAGGGGCGAAACGACTACAAGACGAGCAAGCGACGAGAAGCTACCGTTGCTTGTGGAGAAACAACGAGGTGGACGAAACTACAGAGTGCTGTGCCAGCTACAGCATTCTCAGTCTACGCAGCTACAGAAGAGAATTGGAAACGACGGCAAGCAAGAAGAAGGTGACCTTCCTTCCTCTTCGAACCTTCATTCCAATCCATACGAACTGAAGAACTTCTACATCTACGCTGGAAAAGTCCAACGTGGAAGATAAGAAACAAGCTATAATATTATTAGATAATACGCCACAAATAAGTAGATAGGATTATTGATTGTATTTTACTGTTTGATATTGTTTTATTATAATATAATCTTTAAACGAATCTCAGCTACATTTGTTTTAGGTCCTAGCTCATTCTAATATTGATCACCCAAAGGCCTCTGAGCATAAAGTTCCCTATTAAAACTAGATTTAAAACCCTAGATTTTGATGGCAGTGACAAGAGTGGGTGCCCATGCCCGGGATTTAAGTCAGTAAAGATTTAAGTCAGTAAGTAAAGATTTGAATCAGTAAAGATAACTGTCTTTTGAACAGTATTAGAAAAGCTTTGAACAATTATAGCTAGGAGATTGTTAGAGTCTAAATCTGAAATTGTAGATTGAAGATACTGCAGTAGGTGTATGAACTATTAGTTGTTGTTGTGGAACTGAATTGACCTTTGCAGAGTTGAACAATTTCTATTTGTTAGAAATTTAAATAGCGCACATAGTTGCCAATATTTTTGTCATAAGTTGCTAGTCAGCAAGTAAGACAGTAAGTATGTCTGTCAGTGATTTTGAAGCTTGGTTAGAAATTGCCAAACGGATGAACATGGAAGGGGACGAAACACGTGCCTTTGTCAAAGAAAGACAGGCAGAATGGAGACAAGATAGAGCGACTGAGAGGGAGATCGCCAAAGAGATGAAATTAGCTGAAGCAGCAGCAGAAGTCAAGAGACTTGAGATAGAAGCAAGAAAAGCAGAGATGGAAGCTGAAGCGGCAGCAGAAACGAGAAAGGCTGAAGCAGCAGCAGAAACGAGAAAGGCTGAAGCAGAAGCAGCAACGAGGAAGGCTGAAGTGGAATTGGAAGCGATTAGGAGCGCTGAATTAGAAGCAAGAGAAAATCGCTTGGCAACAGAAGCCAGATTAAATCGTGAAGCAGCTGAAACTGAAGCGAGGGGACAGCGTGAACACCAGTTAGAGATAAAGAGACTTGAAGCACAGGTGAGAATGCGTGAAATTGATTCGAGAGGGGAGCAAAACCGAGAGCACGAGAATGACTACATGAGGATCGGTGATGGTCAACAACAGGGAGATCACCGAGAAAGTAACAAAGGAATCAGAAATATCAAATTTCCTATATTCAACGAGTCCAAGGATTGTTTAGATGCCTACTTGTTGAGATTCGAGCGAACATGTGTAGCGTATGAAATCAGGAAAGAAGTTTGGTCGTTAACGTTAGCGAGACATTTGGAAGGCAGAGCACTGGAAGTATACCAAAGGTTGTCTGCAGATGAAGTGCAAGATTATGAGTGTTTGAAGACTCAGCTTTTGAAGAGATTTCAACTGACTGAAGGTGGTTATCGAAACAAGTTCAAAACCAGTAAAATGGAATCAGGAGAGACACCTTCTAGTTTTGTGCATAGATTGAGAAGGTATATGCAACAGTGGTTAGCACAAGCGGGATTTGAGAGAACTTATGAAGGAGTGGAAGATCTTTTGTTGAAAGATCAGTTTTACCTGACATGCAGTGCTGAACTTCGTATGTTCATAAAAGAGAAAGGTAAGATGAGTTTGAAGGACATGTTAGTTTGTGCGGAATCACACATTGAAGCACACGGTTACAAATACAGCGAGCAGTTTGCAAAACCAGATGTGAAATTCCATGGCGACAGGTTGAACAGTAGACCGTTCGAACACAGACCCAAGGAACAGTCTGGGTACAACCTAAACAGGAGTAGAAGCGATGTGAAGATAAATCAGGGTACACATCAAAACAGAGGGTTCAGCAGGGAAAGAGAAGCTGCAACCGGACATAAGATTACTTGCTTTTTCTGTGGAGAACAAAACCATAAGGCATATCAATGCCCAAAGAAGAACAGGGGTACATTTAAACACACTGCAGCAGCAGTGCAAATATTTGAAAGTCGAGCACACTTGGTTAAGCCAGAAAGTGAAATACAGAGAGTGGTTGAAGTTACAAGAGGAGAACAACAGATGAAACAGGGTGAACATAGTAAAATACCACCAATGTACATGGCAGCCAGTGCAATGGTGATAAAAGACAATGATGGATGTATTAGCCTTGAAGACAAGAGTGAATACCAAGTGACAGTTAATGGAAACACAGTGGGATGCTTATACGACACAGGCGCAAGTTGTTGTATTGTAAAACGTTCTTTGATAAATGAAGAAGCGTTGACTGGAGAAGAAACACATTGTGTATTAGTTGATGGGAGTTTAAGATGTTTCCCATTGGCTAAGGTGTATATCGAGAGTGAACATTTTAATGGTGAAGTACAAGCGATGGTGATGGAACAGCCAATAAAGCCAGTAATAATTGGGAAAATCAAAGGATTGAAGTACATGGTTAAGGATGAAAGAACTGAGAGTGTGACAAATCATGAGCCAAAAGAAATAATTGAGAAATGTACTGAAGTGGAAAACAAAGGAATATTGAATAGAAAAACAGAACATGAAGAAAGACCTATTGGTGCAAAGAAAACAGTAAGATTTTCTGACGATGTGATGAGGAATCAAGATGAAAAATTAATGACAGTAGCAGTTGTGGAGACTAGAGCAGAAGCTAAAAAGGTAGCAAAATATAGACCATTGAAAGTTGAGGAGATGCCGAACTTGAATGTGTCAGTAAAAGAGATACAGGAGTTGCAGAGTCAAGATGAAACTATGACGAAACAAATGGAAAGAGCAATTGAGTGGGATGGTAACGAAGACAACATAGAAGATAAACCATATGTGAAAAAGAAGGGATTGTTGTATAAAAGATACAAAGAAGCACAGAAGGATGATGTGAAATGGCAACTAATGGTACCTAAACCATTGAGAGATAAAGATGATACAGATAACAGGGAGCCAAGTTTTAACAAAACGATGAAGAAGAACTTCAGAAATAAACCATTGAGATTGGTAGAGACGTGCAATAAATATTTAATCACAGGTGGAAGAAGTGAATTGAATAATAGTCGTGTAAAACAGGATAAATGTTGGAAGCAAAAAGTAGACTGGAGAAATGGTGAGAATAGAGATAAGTCTAATGAGACTCAGTCTAGAAGATCCAATGAGTGGATGTATGGAAGATACAAAGAGAATCCAAATGTGGATAGGAGAAATACAAGGTGGAACTTGGATGACACAAATAGGTGTAACTGGAAAAACTATAGACATGTGATGAGAGAGTCTAGTAGTGATTATGGAGTTAGGTATGAGAGACCTAGTGATTTAAATTGGAGATTTAGAAGTGGAAGAGATGAGAATAGAAGTCGTGGAAACCATTTGAATAGTAGACCATGGTACAGAAGAGAACAAGGCGATAATTCTGGAAGAGGACAGAATGAGAATTGTAGAGGATACAATTATACGAGTAAATGGAAAAGTAGGTTATGGAATGACAGAGAATGGTCATGTCCTAACAGTAATGTAGAAAAGTGGAAAAGTAGTGAAGACTACAAAAGAGAATGTGGAGAAATGCAAGATGTCGAGACAGTGGCATGCATTTCGGCAGATATACATGATGGAAAAGTAGGAGAAAATGAGGAAGAAGAGATACTGGACTCGTATGTCAGTAAACAAAATGAAACAGAAGATGTTAAGTGGAAATCTGATGTTGAAGCAGATGCATTGAGTGTTGAAGAGGAACACACAGATGAACTAGAAACAAGAAAGGGCATTATGTTGAACTTGTACAAAAAGGTGAAAAGAGATACCGGTAGATTATTAGAGGTGGAAAGGAGGAACTATCAAAGCAGGAGAAAAGATGCTGTAGATAGAAGCTGACAGAAGCTTGTGGAGAATATTTAATCAAGAGTGAGTGTAAATAGAATACAGTATGAGATAAGTGAAGTTGAGTTGCTTATTTTAAGGAGTTCAGTGAGTTATGTTAAGTGATAAGGTGAATTTTAGGATCAAGTGAGGTAGTAGTAAAATTATTGTAGTTGTGTAGTAGTTAAGGACTAGTAGGATGAGATTAATTTGACCATAGTATCTGAGTGTAATGGTGAGTCACTTAGATAAATAGAAAAACAGTTGAGTGATGAGAAAGTAGTTAAGAGGAATTACTATATTCAGTGAGCTAAGTACTGTGGGTATTACATAGTTAAGATAATGAGATGTTTGTGAAATGACAAAGGTCAGTCATTGTGAGAAATAGGATAGATGAATGCCATGTGTTGAGAAGGTAACACATATATAATAAGTAGAACTAAGTTAATAATAATAGTGAGTTAAGTGAGTCGAGGCAATGTGAAGCACTTTTGGATTGATCAATAGTGCGTCAAGTTACAACCGTTTAATCAGGAAGATTCTTCAAGGAACAGAAAATCTTGAAAGTTATGTCGACGACATTCTAGCGCATAATAAAGGATGGAGAGAACATTTGAAGACATTGGAGATATTTTTCGAAAGAGTGAGACAAGCGAATTTGACATTGAAGCCGAAGAAGTGTTCAATAGGATACGAAAAGATTGACTTTTTGGGACATACGTTAAACAAGGATGACATAAGTCCAAAGGAGAAATCAGTGGATAAAATAGTAGACATGCCACGTCCAACGACGAAGAAACAAGTCAGGAGTTTTCTTGGAGCGATAAATTATTATCGAAAATTCATACCACACTGTGCGGAAATCATGGCACCGTTAAGTGACTTAACGAAGAAGATAGCACCTGGAATAGTAGAATGGAATGAAGAGCTGGAGGATAGCTTTACAAAGTTGAAGAACGAATTGGCAAAAGAACCAATTCTGAGACTTCCAAATTTAGAGAAGGATTTCATCCTACAAACTGATGCAAGTGGGAGTGGAATCGGATGTGTGATAATGCAGCAGTACGAGGGGACGAATCATCCCATAGCGTATGCGAGCAGGAAGCTGTTAGAGCGAGAGAGAAGATATTCTGTGGAAGAGAGAGAGTGCTTAGCAATCATGTGGGGTATAAGCAGGTTCGACCGATATCTTTGTGGAAAGACATTTACAATTGAGACAGACCATTGCGGATTGCAATATATGAAAGAGGGTCGAATGAAAAATGCAAGGGTGATGAGATGGAGTTTGGCACTCCAAAACTATTCCTTTAACATTAGATATATTAAAGGGTCCGAAAATGTTATGTCCGACTATTTAAGTAGAGGGATTGTGTAGTATAAGTTGAGATAAAGTAAATGAAGAAGTGTAAGCCAGTGAGTAAAGTGTATTAATTGTCATGCCGTGTATAGTAAGTAAATTAGTTTACTAGGTTAGTTTGTTAAGTAGGTGAGTTTGTTAAAGCCTGTAAACAGTCTTTTGAAGGAGGGGCATTTGTAGCGGTAGAATGCTTCTTATCAAACAAACCTATTAAATGATGCATTGTATAAGTATTAAATAGGTAAGAATTAAGCTAGACAATATGTGGCGTATTGTAGATTATAATTAATATTACTTGTGGCATTAAGTTAGATAATAATAATAGCGCTATAACAATTCTTGAATACGCGCTACATCAATTATTGAAATACAACGGAGGGCAGAAAGCAGCGTCAACCTGAGCAGACGGCAACAACGGCAGACGATAAATGTTAGACAGCGAAAAGATGGCGAAGGAAGAAGACGTAGATTTCTGAGCGAGAACGGCCATTAGTCAAACGTGGCGTTCTCGTCGGTAATTCAGAAGATCGGACGGTGAATTGGGTGTGGAAGGCGACACGCTGTCGGCCTGTCCCACTGGTGAGACTATAAGTCCTTGGGAACAGAGATACCAGGGCGTGTCGAACGAAACTTTGCGAAGTTTGATGTGACACTTGCGAGTGAACTGCGATTCGACATCGGGAGAAGGTCGATTCGGAACTGCAATTGCGATTGGAGTTCGACGGCAGAAGAAAGGGGCGAAACGACTACAAGACGAGCAAGCGACGAGAAGCTACCGTTGCTTGTGGAGAAACAACGAGGTGGACGAAACTACAGAGTGCTGTGCCAGCTACAGCATTCTCCGTCTACGCAGCTACAGAAGAGAATTGGAAACGACGGCAAGCAAGAAGAAGGTGACCTTCCTTCCTCTTCGAACCTTCATTCCAATCCATACGAACTGAAGAACTTCTACATCTACGCTGGAAAAGTCCAACGTGGAAGATAAGAAACAAGCTATAATATTATTAGATAATACGCCACAAATAAGTAGATAGGATTATTGATTGTATTTTACTGTTTGATATTGTTTTATTATAATATAATCTTTAAACGAATCTCAGCTACATTTGTTTTAGGTCCTAGCTCATTCTAATATTGATCACCCAAAGGCCTCTGAGCATAAAGTTCCCTATTAAAACTAGATTTAAAACCCTAGATTTTGATGGCAGTGACAAGAGTAATATTTGTTAGATAATCCACAAGTAATATTAATTATAATCTACAATACGCCACATATTGTCTAGCTTAATTCTTACCTATTTAATACTTATACAATGCATCATTTAATAGGTTTGTTTGATAAGAAGCATTCTACCGCTACAGATTGTTTCAACGACTTTTCGTCTGAGACAACAAAAAAGGAACCACAAACAAAATCGTTCCATAGTTGACTACTATAGAACATTGTTATACTATAGAACATTGTTATACTATAGAACATTGTTATACTGTAGAACATTGTTATACTATAGAACATTGTTATACTATCGAACATTGTTATACTATAGAACATTGTTATACTGTAGAACATTGTTATACTATAGAACATTGTTATACTATAGAACATTGTTATACTATAGAACATTGTTATACTATAGAACATTGTTATACTGTAGAACATTGTTATACTATAGAACATTGTTATACTATAGAACATTGTTATACTATAGAACATTATTATACTATAGAACATTATTATACTATAAAATATTGTCATACCATAGAACATTGTTATACTATAGAACATTGTCATACTACAGAACACGATTAGGCGTAGAACAGACTTTGTAGACAGTAATTATAATTATAAGCTCACAGTAACTGATCTGAGTCGGCTGAGCGCATTCTGCATCCGTCAACTGAAATTCAGACAGTTGAATTCGCGAACTCGAGACGGAATATGCGTTGGTGTATGCGAGAAACGCCACCTGGAACCGGCCAGATGGAAGGCACAGCTCAACAGTCGTCTCGTCTTGAAGGTCAGAGTATTTTGCGAGTTTTGTCGAAAGAAGTCCAAATGATGAAGTCCGATAGACGACCAGACTGAGACTGGTTCTGGAGCGAGTGTCTGGGTCTTCTGTGAAACTTATTTGAAAAGTCAGTTGGACGGATCGATCGATGTTGATGTAAGGAGTCGTCGCCAGATTTTGCATCGATGTATAATTATAGACGTTTGACGGACTGAAGATTGGTCGAATGTATCCTGTTGACTGACCCCATTCCAAATCTCCAGCTATGACAATAATTTATTATCAGACTTTTCCGTTAATTAAATTACAGTTTGGTTCAATAGATAAACATTGCTATAAATACATTCTGTTCTTACAAAGTTAGATGACGATAACAGTATAAAGAAAACAGAAGGCTATTTTTATCAATCCGCAATAATATATTTATAATGTGTTTATTCATTCCAGCGCTTCTTCAAGGAGTCTACTCAGAAGCGCTCCCGACTTTAGCACGGCCAAACGTACACTTCAGAGTTGAATAAAACAAAATGCTTGAGAAAGTCAAAGAAGGCAGACGTAACTTCTGTTGACGCCCATTTCAGACCACTCCACTCACCACGGAAAAGACTTCATACCTAGATTAATTAATCTGCATAGTTGCAGTTCGTGCGAATGGAAGCAAGAGCATTCTCTTCGAATATTATGTCGTTTTAAATGGACCTTCCCTGCAGCTGGGAAGTTCTGGGTATGACGTTAAACTGCATCCGGCTTTGGGCTAGCCTAAAACAACCACCCTGCTCCAGGGTAATGCAGTGAAGACGGATGACTGTGTACTCGCGTTGGAGTGGCGACTCAACCGAGGAACAATTAGCCTACGAAAATGATGAGCAACAATTCAATTCGGATGCCACATCGCCCGTCGCGTGGATACGCGAGGCTATGGAGTTGGCGGAAGATCGCGCTCTCTGGAGGAAGTTTGTTGCCACATCAATTATGCAACGCCCCAGGAGGGCATGCTTCATGATGAGCTGGGAATTGTATACGCTTATAATTATAGGCATACATATAATTTCTACAGTGAGCGTTGGGAACGTGTGTGTCTTATATTCATTCATTCATTCATTCGGACATTTATATAGCGCTCCTTCAAGAAAAATATATTCAGAGGCGTTCCCGACTCCAGCGCAACCAGACAGAAAATAGCAAGTTTAGCAAGGAAGGATTCTGGTAGAGTCCCATGGCGCAGGCGCAGTTCTAAGGAAAGGCCATTCCAGACCACTGCATGGCCATTGGCCAACCACAGGGACGACTCGATTCTTCATGACTGTAGTACGAGCAAAATGGAACTAAGAGGATGTCTCCCTTTCCAGCAGAGCGTAGCGGACGACGTCCTTGGGTATACCCAACGTATAAGGAATATATATATATACATGTGTGTGTGTGTGTTTCAAAGTTGTACATCTAGATTCCTGGAGATGTCGCTATAGTATACATAATAAGCACAAAGACCATACTTATTATAAGTAACGCATTGACAGTCTGTAACCGCCTTACCTTTGGGCCATAGACCAAACCTCATGGGTCTATCACTCCAATCCTTTCCGAATCGATAGCCACAAGAACTCAGATAACTCGTGCAGTTAATCGACTCTGCCGGCGGAATGACTGCAGATGAGAAAGACATCAGTAAATGTAAACTTTCAATAGATTAACGTTAAAATTACTCTTTCTGTGCAACATTTGCCGGTATTATACAGGAACTTTACCTGTAACATATTGTGCTTACATATCCTACAGGCAGGCCTACATTTGTGTAGGCCTACTGAAATCGGTGAATGCATGCAACAATTATAAGAATTGAGAAAAAATAACTGAAGGGTCAGACCCTACACCCACAAACCCCCACTCCCACAAACCCCCACTCCCACAAACCCCCACTCCCACAAACCTCCACTCCCACAAACCCCCACTCCCACAAACCCCCACTCCCACAAACCCCACTCCCACAAACCCCCCACTCCCACAAACCTCCACGGAAATTCTCACCCTGTGTGAATAATTCGTAGTTACTAAGAGTAGAGGAGGAGGAGAGAGTAATGATGCATGGAACAACGATGATAGACCTTAATTGCTTCTTCATATGGCGAATAGAAACCTCTAACAGTATACGTGTATCATCATCTTCAGTCTATTTGTATTGCGGGGATTTGTGGCCCCTTCATCTAACGGTCTATACTTGCAGCTACTGAAGCAGATGTCACCATAGAACATAGATAAGACGATACACGATACACGATACATTGGTACTTACTATCGTGTTGATCTCACCTGGTGGGGGCAGCTGGCACGAATTCGGTTCCATGCGTCGAAGGACGACCATGGAGAACCCGAGCAATTGGAAGTAGAGCTGAGACGCTTTGATCTCCAGCATGACTGGCACTCCAACCGGAAGACGGATGTAGGACAGCTGGAGGACCTCACCTCCGTCTTGGAATGACGTCTGGACGACCTGCGGTGAAGGCAGAGGGTCTGTGGTGTTGGCCAACAGAAGAGAGAATTCGAGACGGAGGTTGGAGGAGCCCACCAGATGAGATGAGACCACCAGACATGGCATCTCTTCGGTCGATGAGTAAGCAGCGGTCAGCAGGGTGGACACTTCGTCACGGTCTAATCCGCTAAATTCACTGCGAAGACCGACGATCGAACCTACAGATTATTTCCATCAATATAACATCCCTAATTACACTATAATTATATATGTATATAGGCCTAAGTATATTACTATGTCTGTATATGTATATAACTTATCATCATCATACTTATCATAATACTCATTATCATCATCATCATCATCGTCATCGTCATCGTCATCACCATCATCATCATCCGAGGTACCTCAGATTCCTCGGGATTTAAAAAAATTCCGGAGACGCAAAAATGCATTCTATGCTGGGACGGCTATAACTCGTCGAGATCAGGCGAAGCAAAGGTGCCTTGGAAGGCAATGGCGTTGAAACGTTATTATTGTCTTTATTACTAATTTTGTCATCGTCATTACTGCTATAATTAGCAGGAGGAGGAGGAGGAGAAAGAGGACGAGAAAGAGGAGGAGGAGGAGAAGGAGGAGAAAGAGGAGGAGGAAAAGGAGTAGGAGGAGAAAGAGGAGGAGAAGGAAGAGGAAAAGGAGGAGGAAAAGGAGGAGAAAGAGGAGGAGGAGAATGAGGAGGAGGAGGAGGCTCGATTCCATGCTATCGCCAACTGGATCTCTAAACTTAATGTATTAAATTATAATATTCATGTAT
>OX457045.1:1271852-1286852 GCA_949752735.1 Lumbricus terrestris
AGTAAGAATTCGTAATGCAAGTTAAGATTAAATCAAGGGTTACATCACAGTATAATACTGTGGTTACATGGACAAAATTTTCTTAAATCACCAGAGGCCTTGCCTGCCAATTTTTGCATATTATAGATCAAAACACCAAAAAGATAAGCAGAAAAGATAAGCAGAAATAATGAAAGAGAAAATTTAAATGCATTATAATAATTCCGTCTAGATTAAAAAAGGAGTAGGCCTACAAATTAATCAGCAGAGATTAAGACTCAACAGTGTGAGCCATAATCTAGTAATAATATTGGGTGACCTCTTCGCTTTTCGAACTGCAACGATCTGTTTGTCCCATAATCAAGGACCACTTAGGCCCAAACTAGATCATTTTCCACCATTGCCCTTTCCATCTGGAATGCCCTCCCTTCCTCTTCAGTCTTCACGTGTTCTTCCTAGATCTATATCTATCCCTCCTCAAACCCCATTTCTTCTCTCAGGGCACTCACACTGGGAGTGCTACTGAATGGTCACAGCTATGAGTGGCGCTCACAGCAATGAGCATCATAAGCTTAAAATTACTTTACATTATGTTACATGTTCGTTTGCCATGACCATACAAACTTGAAGTGGCATCGCATCCACTTATAAGAGCATGCACAGTCCAATTGGCCAAAGTGTCTGATGGCAGACTGTGTAAAGCCATTAACGATCATCCTATAATCACGTCCACTGGTCTTTCCACCCTTTCTTTATAGTTTTGGGTTAATTTGCGTTTTAACCTGACAAATATTGAAACAAATATTTGAAATATGTGCTAGTCTAGACAAGCACATAGCACTAGGCCTATAGGTTGGCTCTTTCATACAGGGGTTATAGGCCAATTTTCCCTTTAAAATTTGTTGATAAGATTATATTAATCAAACTAAATTTTGCTACCTATAATATTATACGTACGACACTAGTAAACGATATCACCAATGATTAAATGGACTTCTAGTTGTCACCGCAAGGGAACCTCGCAATGACATTTTGTTTCTGACCTGACTTTGCTGCAGAGGTACGCCATCATTCGATTTTTTACTTGGGGGTACAATAAAAATAAAGTTTCAGAATCCCTGCGCTAGTGACACTACCAACATTATTTTATCCTTGAATTGTGACAGTTTCCGTAAATGTCCTCTACAATATTGACGTTTAACTTGCGTCCGTATCAGCTTCGTAGACCTATAGTATACTTCTAATAAACGAATTAGATGAATTAGGCTATCTGATGGATTCATAGATTACATGTCTATTATAGGCTTATTACAGCCCATACGCACATTAAGCCAGAGGCTGTAGGCTATAGGCCTACTCGATCGCCCGTGAAAACGTTAGAAAATTCTATTGAACCGCCATATTCTGACCAAAAATAAACTTACCGAATTAGTAATGATTTTTCGGATAATAACTAATAACTATGACATATAAGAATTGTTTTTAAAACTCTTGAAACGTATAATGGAATAATAATTATAGTAAGATCGACGTTTATTTACAACCGCGAAAGAGCACGCTTGCTGATGAATATTCATTACGCGGTGATTTAATTAATGACGTTTCATGACGTTTGCTGTTGAATATTCATAGCGCGGTGATTTTCTAATGATAAAATGGCACGCTTCCTACTCAATATTAATTAAGCGGTAATTGATTAATGCGCTATCGCCAAAAATATAGTTCACTACTAAATTGCTTCCTAAAAAGATGCCAATTGATCTTAAACTGGGCATCTCTTTGTGCAACATCTACGCACAAATATGTACACGAAAAAGTAAAATGTAGCTTGTCATCAATTTTTCGGAGGTCTTACAGTGAGAATATTTTTAACGCTCGGTCTAAGTGATAGAAGAGATGCGGCTGCCAATTTCACTTACGAAGTCTGAGGCTGAAGGATTGAGTGGGCCCAATGTCACAGGCCAATCAATGTAGCCACTCAGGCACCATGTGCATTCAACTGACGAAAATCAATGATTCATTGATTGAAGAATATCTATCTCTATGCTTTCGTCATCATAGTTACCTCTATGCTTTCGTCATCATATTTAGCTCTATGCTTTCGTCATCATTATTACCTCCATGCTTTCCCCATCATAGTTACCTCTATGCTTTCGTCATCATAATTACCTCTATGCTGTCGTCATCATAGTTATCTCTATGCTTTCATCATCATAATTACCTCTATGCTTTCGTCATCATAATTACCTCTATGCTCTCATCATCATAGTTATCTCTATGCTGTCGTCATCATAGTTATCTCTATGCTTTCGTCATCATAATTACCTCTATGCTCTCATCATCATAGTTATCTCTATGCTGTCGTCATCATAGTTATCTCTATGCTTTCGTCATCATAATTACCTCTATGCTCTCATCGTTTTTTATTTTTTCTTTAACTTTATTTATTCATATACTTTCTGCTATTATTTTTCTTAATTTTATTTTTTCTGACATTCCTTATATTTTCTGCCAACTCTGAAGGATTCAGCTAACTAAAGTCATTATTTCATCGTTTAACATCATCATTTAAGAGATAGCCTACGTATAGTAGGTTCCTAATCAATGTTTCAAAGGTTAAAATGCAGTTTTAGATGTAGCAAAGTGAAATTATTTACCGTTTCCGTTTTTTATCGTTTTTTGTCGTTTTTTTATTTTTTCGTAAAAACGACGGTTTTCAGTTTTTTCTTCCGTTTCCATCGTTTTTGACATCTATGATTATGATGACGAAAGCATAGAGATAACTATGATGACGACAGCATAGAGATAACTATGATGATAAAAAACGATGGAAAAAATAAAAAACGAAAAGAACGACGTTTTTTGGGAGAGAATAAAAATAAAAAGTTTTTTTGCAACTATGATCATAATTACCTCTATGCTTTCGTCATCATAGTTACCTCTATGCTTTCGTCATCATAGTTACCTCTATGCTTTCGTCATCATAGTTACCTCTATGCTTTCCCCATCATAGTTACCTCTATGCTTTCGTCATCATAGTTACCTCTATGCTTTCGTCATCATAATTGTCGGATAGACTGATGAGATTGAAAGTGATGGTGATGACACTTCCGTTCAACGCTTTGATCTCTCTGATGGACGACGAGCATAACCAAGGGTAATTATCTACGAAGACGATGTAACCCGTCATATCTTGATAAACCTTGTTACAGCCAAGCGCATTCTGCTCGACTACAACGACAACAACGACAACAGCATCTGCTGCAGCTCAAACGTAACATTGATTTATTGATTGATTGATTGATTGATTGATTATCATGTCGAGATACCTAGGTCACTAGTTGATCATTGATTGGTCGCTTATTGGTCATTTATTGGTCAATGATTGTTTAGTCATTTATTGGTCATTTATTGGTCAGTGATTGGTTGGTCATTTATGTGGTCATTTATTGATCAGTGATTAATCATTGATTTGCAATAATTGATTTGATTAACTTAAATGAGAAATAAAGTAGAAAGGAAAAGCAGATTCTATGCTGTCCATCAACTTCAACCAACAAATCGTCGTTTCAAAGAAATTCTATACTCAGATACGAATTCGATCAGTTTGGTAGAAAGAAATTTATTATTGATTAAAATGAGAATCGCTTAGAGATTATTCGCAATAAAAATTTCAGTTTTCCTCGAGTTAGTGAGACGACCTTCGCAAATATTTTGAGTGTGGCACCTACGTGTTTGGTCATTGAAGCTATATGAAAATTCCAAGTTTGCAGAGGATGAGACGAGAGTGTAGCCACACGAGTTGCTGCCAGCAAATGTGCAATTAACAGATGGTGATCCTAGAAAAGAAAGACATTGAAAGCAAACTACATAATAATAATAAAACTAATAATAATAATAATGATAATAACAACAACAATAATAATAGTAATGATGATGATGATGATGGTGGTGGTGGTGGTGGTGGTGATGGTGATGATGATGATGATGATGATGATGATGATGATGATGATGATGATGATGATGATGATGATGATGATGATGATGATGATGATGATGATGATAATAATAATAATAATAATAATAATAATAATAATAATAATAATAATAATAATAATAATAATAATAATAATAATAATAATAATAATAATGGCTTTCACAGGGTCTTTTATTAAACCCTTAATTTACATGGATGAGGGTGGTTTGACTCGCTAAAATTCACACAGCTTTTGTTCTGTTAAAAAAAAAAAATAATGCAATAGCATTTAGAGGCACTTTTATGCACGACACAGGGGACGAGGACCAAGAACCATAGAAGCGATACTTTTTCTTCGGAACTTTTGCTACATTAGGGTCGTGTCTGTTTTGCAATAAAGGAAGTTGATAAATAATAATAATAATAATAATAATATAAAAAAAAATAATAATAATAATCTTGACCTATTGTGCCTCTGATGAGATATCTGATGAGAAAAAGCAGAGGCTGTCTGGAAAAAAATAGATCATTCAGGGAAATGTAGGCCTACTAGAACACAAGGGAGGCCGAGAATGGGCTGGCTTGTCAACATCGGAACATGGATGGGAACAGCTCTCGGGCAGACTCTGGTGGACACAAGGGACAGGAAGAGATGGAGGAAGCTCGTCCATGATGCGACCAACCCTCGGATCGAGGATGGTTGACGACAAGACAAGACTGTGCCTCAGTGGACTGTGACTCTTTGGATGGTAATCTCTTTAATTGGATGGCAATCTTTTAACGTGTCCTAAAACTCTAGAAATTCCAGCACATTCCACTTTATTACACCAGAACACTATGACTCAGTACAAGTGTGAAGTCCGGTGGTTGATAGTCAAAGCAAAACTTAGAGGCAGTTCACCAGAAATCAATTTTAAATACCCCTAATGAAACGACTTGTTAATCAAAACACGGAATGGTGAAGCAATGAGCATTATTACTTTGAACGTAAACCGTTATTACCGCTGTTGGTCGTTGTCGTTTTTGCAGCGACTGTGCACGGCTTGTTAGTGGAAACCTTGATTCCATCAATGGCAATATCCGATATGAGAGGAGTTCCCATCGTTCCTTCGAATACGAGAGAGTAGGTTCCGGATGGAAGACAGAGAAGAACCGGTCGCCAGGAACTGTCAACATTCACGTCGTTTTCGAACAGCAGTGCCAATCTGATACCTAGCTTGGAGACCTGGAACAGCTGGAGCCGGGAGCCTCCATTCGATTGCTTACTTGACATGTAGTAGTAGAACTGGAGTTGGGTTGGTTGAGAGATGGTGATGAGTGGAGAGATGAGCTGCATTCGGTCGCCCACTTGACCAAGGCGAGAGTTGAAAATCATGTAGTAGCCTAGCATCGACACACAATGGCAGAAATGAAATCGCTAAATTATATCGGTTGGAAAATGAATAGCCTAGCACATGCCAGCTGAATTGTGTTTTTAATAATTATAGACCTACTTCACAACAAACTAGATGATATGATACCATCGTCTCAAATAAACCATCGTCTCAAATAAACCAAATGCGAACAGACTTTAGTCAATAATCAAATGATCCATAATTATATTTTATAGGCTAAAATCCATTCTCGTCCAGATCAGGTCTGTCCAATCTTTTCAAACTGAGGTATAAGCTGAACTGAGGAGGATCAACAGGTCTGTACTATAGGGTATAATACGCGGGCATACAACGTATACTCACCTCACAAAGAGCGTGTGGGTTTACGAATAAAAAAATCGTGAAAAAATCGCGATTTATGAAGGAAAATTAATAAAAGAGCGTTTGACGTCGTAATTAAGTGTTTGGGGGCGAAAAATCGGGTAAAACTACACGATGACTAAAAACGGTCGTCAGCAATTTAGGTCGTCAGAAATTTTGGTGAGTAAAAAGTGGTCCTCAGAAATTGATCCCCCAAAAGGTCGAAATTTTCCGCTAGCACCGTGCATTCACCTTCAAATTTCTGAGTACAGCCCTGAGGATGAATGATGTGAATGGCATCATGGAAAGTGAGGCTAAAGAAGGAAGAGAGAGACAAACCATTGAGAGATCCGCTGGCATCCGCTCCTGGTCCCTGGAAGCTGATGTCTTCCGTGTCGCTGGCTGTCCTACGTTTCCACGCCAGACCAATCAGAGGAGGGATTGGAGGCGTTTCATATCCACACAGGTAAGCGTCCTCGAAGTCACAGCTAACGCTTCTCTTCGTCGCTGAAACAGTTGACAGCGCTCGTGAATAGTCTGGTGCCCTATATACGCTTTCCTTTATAGTATACGCTCTAGATATTAATTTGAGTTTACAGATAAGCCTACGATTCTCAGCTCACGTCGTCACGATAAAATTATTTAGATTTACATCTACATTATAATTTTTAAATATATATATCATATAAAAAATATATAGCCTATCCGACCTATCGCTATATTATATATAACTTGGAGTTCTAATGTCTTGTTCGAACGTTAGAGGAATTGTGCTGTTTGCCTATGGAAAAAGATGCTTTAATCACAATGGATCTCTGTGTTGAATATAATTTCATTCAGTATTCTCAGCATTGAAATTCACAGTACAATGCAATTAATGAGCTTTCACTCAATTAAATTAGCCTACTTAGGCTATTGCCTCGACTGATGGAATTTTTGACGTTGGACTTGATTGCCTGTAGTGTCGCTAAAGTTGGCCTATAAAGTAAAGCAGGACTTTTTAACGTGCAGTTCTACACAAACTGTGCAGTTGTAAATGAATTTGTGCACTTGTAAAAGCAGTTCTGTGCAGTGGAAATCATTAGAAAAAGGTATTTGCAGATGGTTTACCACGGCAGAGCGAAATGGAACGAAGGACTTGTGGATTGAAAAATATTCAGGAAAACCGAAATTCCAAGAATGACTAAAAAAGGGTAATCAGATTTTATGTGTGTGAGAAATTTTCCCCAATAAACTCACACTAGAAACAATTGCTAACTGTTTGTGCAGTTCTCCAGATTTCCTTTTAAAAGCCCTGAAGTAAAGTACCATCACCTAGTGACAGTTGGGGGCTGTGTTACGGCGCCATATAAATGGTCACTGTTATTATGCCAATTAATTTTACAAGTAATAGCCTACAATAAATGATCACTCATATTATTCTAAGGAATTTATAGATTGAAAGGTGAAGCTCTACCGCAGAGGATGGGATCTTCGTCGCTTCCATCGTTGCATTGTTGAAATCCGTTGCATGTCATTTTCATCGGAAGACACATTCCACTCTGACATCGGAAATGACTCTTCACTCGACATTCTGCTTTACGGGAGAAAAGCAGAAAGACGGACGTTCATTAATGATGATCAAAAGGACATTTTACTATGCATCAGTGGGCCATGACTCAGTGGACCATGACTTAGTGGTAGAACTCCGCCAATGCTTGCACTCTGACAGTGCCAGGCCCAAGTCTGGATAAAGGAGGAGGGCGACACTAATCATCTTTGATATGACACATGCAACAAGCAATAGTGGTGCACTATTACGCAGTGAATTATAGCTCAGTGTAGGCCTACTATAATTAGTCAGTGATTTATAACTCAGTGGCCTATTACTCTATTACACTGACGCTTTATTCTCGTGGTCGTCGTATTTTGACGAAGGTTTCTTTCCCCAAAGACCGAAACACAACTTCAGCTTTCCTTGCAACACGCGGTCACTTCAACAATCTCTTCAAGATTTGAACACTTTCTGATTTTGCGTTGGAAATATTTATTTTTATCCGACTGTAAGCTTACAGCGAATTACAAATTATCGGGACAGTGAACATTACAATTAATCGAAGCAAACAGATCAAGCTGGCTGTGGTTTCT
Organism: Lumbricus terrestris; assembly: GCA_949752735.1. Lineage (NCBI taxonomy): Eukaryota > Metazoa > Annelida > Clitellata > Crassiclitellata > Lumbricidae > Lumbricus > Lumbricus terrestris. Next base: position 1,279,668 of record OX457045.1, read on the forward strand.
GTAGAAGCCATAAATTATTATTGCCGCCTATTGACGAGCGGATTATCCGATTGAATTCTTCAAATATAAAACCAAGTCTTGCTTTCTAACGACTAGGCTGCCATGTCGTTAGTTGACAGTTAAAATATCATTTATTGTTATTATCATTATTATTTTTCTAACCGCAGTATTTGATGTCACACGGTTCAACTCTGAATTCTGGAGGCATTGCCAGAACACAGATTGGCAAGGGATTGGGGTTGGGTCCGAGGAAGTTCCTGCAGTAGTTTCTGCTGTCTTTGATTCTGACGTCCGGAATCAGGTCGCCACTTCCGGAGACTATGTCCTCCCAAGCCAGACAAGGTTGACCGAAAATGGTTCGATTCTCTGAGCCTAAGTAACCGGTTCCCATAGGGTTCACGAGACATTCCCGCTCAGCTTCTAACAACAATGAAGCAATAATAAGAATTAGATCCAATGAAAACTGTTGAAATCTACCAATTGCAACTCTGCAGAGTTAAATCTTACTCAACATGATTTGGAAGACTGTTCTCAAATCACCAAAATACCGGCGAATATAAATTTAAATGTGTTGATTCACAACATAGACTCAGAATTCCTGAATGGAAATTCCAAAATTCCTCTTCAGATTATAAAAGTAGAAAACAAATTAAGGACAGCAATCCTAGAACACGCCTAACCAAATTTCTCGCATTCTTGTACGATGATGTCATCGACAGCCAATCCTGTGAGTCCAGCATTTCCCCGCCTTCCCTCAATGACGATCTGATAGACTCCACTGGGCAATTGTTCCTGAGTGAACAATCTATTCCATCCGGTCACTGCTTGTCCGAATGTTCTTGCGACCGTCTGTTCGTCCTTCTCTTCAGAGACGACGATGATTGAGAGGACAGACACATCATCGGACGAACCATCCATCCAGTAGAAGAGTTCAACGCACTGACCAGTTGTGTTCATGTAAGGCGACTGAAGACGGGCAAAGTAACCGAGACGCTGGTCGGTCGTTAACATCAGCTGGAAATGACCATTATCTACAACAACAACAACACCGGTACCCCGTCATTAGCGCGCATGACAAAAGCGCGCCGACGAAAGCGCCGACAAAAGTGCGCACGGGTCAAATGCGCATCGACATACACGCGCGGCGTGGTCCAAAGACTGTACGTTCACTTCGCCTAACATAAATGAAAGCAATACACACATATACTTCTCACCTATACATGTGACCAATATTCAAAGCCTTTTACCACGGCAATGATTCAACTACCTATTTTGATGAAAGTTGTTTGTCCACAAATAAGAAATCAAATTAACAACTGCTTTGTAAGTTTAATTGCCGATTGATGAGACTTCAAAGGAAACCGAAAGATTCAAGGAGGTTCGCTACCTACTGGTTGCATATTTGCCAGACAATTACGCATGAGTTTGTTCGTGAGTTTTTTTCAGTTTTTGTCTGTGTATGTTAGTCTATAACTCTATATCTTGCTGACTGCGCGCTTTTGTCCTGCGCGCTTTTGACGGGACACCAAACACAACAACAATAACAACAACGACGACAGGCAGACACTATATGCCTATTCAGCTTCATCCACAGAAAGACTCTTCTACTCGAGCATTGGTTTTGGCATGGCTAAATAATTATATACGAGGAAAATAGAAGACTAAATCAAGTTAAGCTAAGAAACACTTCTTCAAATGTTGGATCATATTCTGCGGCAATGGCTTGCTGGAAAGAGTCACGTGTCACAATCACTTCTTTTCTAACCTACTCAGTGTAAGAGTTCCCCTTCTAAAATACAGAGCTGCTGAAATGAGGAATCGACCCACAGAACAATGATCAGAGGAAGAACTGCGTTGATCTGAATGACAGACGTCGTACTTTGTATACATTCTGCGTCTAATCAAACTCGACTCAGTACTTTCACTGATTCAGGTCCGTAGCTCAGCTGAGAGAGCGATGGTCGATAAACTGAGAGTCATTATCGCGACCCGGGTTCAAGCCTCGCTCAGGGCAAAAAATTATTTGAACTTTCTGTTAGCTGCCAGTGGCGCTTTCTGTTGTGTTGTTTGCCTCGGGTCTGTTGAAAAATAAGCTAGCCCCTCCCACTCCTGGCTTGGCCATATCAGGAGCGTTCCAGCACTTAGGCCATTAGTGCTAAGCTACCGAACCTGTTGTGTAGCCGACCTACGTGTCGTGCGAAGCTGGCCGTATTTCGTATAACTTGTATCTGTAATCATTCTGCGGTCTGTCAGATTGAATGTTAATAAACGAAGATTATTATTATTATAATTATTATTAATCGTAATTTCGAGCATTCATTAAGTTACCAACCTAGGTTAAGAGTGTTGTCTACGGTGATTTCTGTCAGCATGTAGGGCTGTGCCATCGTCCACGTCTCAGTGACCGATGATGTTGTGTCGTTCACCAGCGGACACAAATCGTCCTCGAAATTGCAGAAGAATTCAGACGATCCTAGAATTATTAACAAGCAGAGAAGAACGAACATCACGTCAACAGTCAAGGTTCGAATCATGGTGATTGGCTGTTCTTAATTTGTTGGTTCTTGCGACCAAGGTTCGAATCATGGTGATTGGCTGTGCGTAATTTGCTTTTTCTTGTGACCGTCCAACACTGAGTCGAGTTTGAAAAAATAAACTGGACTCACCTTCAATGAATTGACTGCATTCATTGAAAGGTCATACATGATTAATATCAGTCACAGATCGATATTCAGATCAAACACGTACAAATTCTCAACCATAAATTCTCAACTATAAATTCTCAATTATAAATTCTCTACTACAAATTCTCAACTATAAATTCTCAACTACAAATTCTCAACTATAAATTCTCAATTATAAATTCTCAACTATAAATTCTCAACTACAAATTCTCAACTATAAATTCTGAACTATAAATTCTCAATTATAAATTCTCAACTATAAATTCTCAACTACAAATTCTCAACTATAAATTCTCAACTATAAATTCTCAACTATAAATTCTCAACTATAAATTCTCAATTATAAATTCTCAACTATAAATTCTCAACTACAAATTCTCAACTATAAATTCTCAACTATAAATTCTCAACTATAAATTCTCAACCTATAGGCCTATTGCATCATACGTTCAGTTAGTATCCAAACAATTATTTGCACGACTACTTAGGCTACACATAAAATTCATTCTTTAAAACCTTCTGATGAACCTTATATTTTCACTTAAATTATGCCATTTGTTTACATGATTCACGTAGGATCGAGGTAAAGAATAATTATAATAAACAATTAACTGTTGTTTTACTAGAATAATTGTTTCATGTTAAATCCAGACTGGGTCAATTTAAGAGATTGACAATAATATTGTCAATTTGCATAATATAATGCCTTTTCCTATGAAGCATATTGATTATAGGGCATATAGGCGGATCCTAAAATATTATGCTAAAAAGGCGCCTGATAAAGAATTGTCTGAATGAGTGACTCTCTTACTGAGACATCGTTTCCTTCTGTAGAACTCGACTCTGCTGGTCTCGGGTGAGCAGTTTAAACCACCAGCAGCATCAGCAGCTGAGTTGGGTGCAGTGGAGCGTGGCAGCCATTCTCCCGTGTAGATGCTGATGATGCAAGTGCGATCTGTTCTGTTGTAGAGGAATGAGCTGCATTGGATGTCGTAGATGGTCGAACAGAGAAGGCGACAAACGGATCGAGTCGATTCTCCCACAAGAACGTTGCTCACAGAGAAACTCTCAGGAATATCGCAGATCCCAGAGTGGAAAACGTATTCGTCGCAATTGGCTTTTAACGAAAGAAGAAACAGAGAAATTGACTGACACATTGAAAGATGATGAAAACCGAGATATCTGACACATTTCATCTTCGCGTCATGTGGCAATCAGTTGAAATGGCCTCATTGACTCTATTTTGTATGAATTCACCTTCTAATATTCTCAATTTCATTGGCGATTGACGTGAAGTCTAAACATGAATTGTCATATTATGAGTATTGTTTTCTTTAGAAGACGATACTTTTTACTCTCTCTGAACCCTCGCATCATCTAGCGTATCAAGTATCGCCTTTCAGCAGAACTTAGAGGATGATGATAAACAGATAAAAAAGATACCGTTTTGCACGCATTTCTGGTGTAAAGCTTTCTTACCAGAGTCGTTTTGTAGCAATGGTGCGAGATCGCTTTTAGACGTAAACAACTCGAGTAAACCCATTTCTTGCAAAGCTGTCAATCTGAATAAAAAACATTAACAGTAATTCATATTTAACTTGAAGTGATCAGCAATCCTTAGCCATGCTTTTCTTCTCCTCTCCGTCACTTTCCTTACAGGAAACGGAGAGGGTAAAAGAGGGAAAGAGCAGGCAAAACATAAGGAGATGGATTGGATCCGGTTTGACCAGGGTCTATGACAACAGAGGTCGTTACCCTGGACAGAAATTTGCTCGGTGTATTACAGCACTCAAGAAGAAAATGAATGGCGAAAAGAAGGAGCCGGAGAGGATAGAGGAGGATGAAGAGGACTATGAGAGGAAGATGAGGAAGCAGAGCGCAAGAAGGAAGATGCAAAGTAGAAAATGAGAAGAAGAGGATGCTATGGAAGAGAGAAAGAAGAGAAGCAAGAAGAGGATGACGTAGGGGGAATGTAGGATGCGGTTGATGAAGGTGATAGGAGATGTGAAGATGTGTTAACCGTGCTTGGTTCTGGTTGCAGATGGTGACCGTTGGAAATCGAATGGAGTCGTTGTAGAGGATATCGAGGTTGACGTTCTTCTGATATGAGAAGACGATGTTGATCTTCGTTGCGATCAGGTAAAAGAAGAGACAGGTCGATGCGAGAATCAAAACGATCCACGTGAACCTGCAAATACATCAGCATCATCATCATCATCATCGTCATCGTCATCGTCGTCGTCATCATCATCATCATCATCATCATCATCATCATCATCATCATCATTCTTTTCTTCACCACTATAGCATTAGATCAAGAGCAGAAATAAAAACAGGGTGAAGAACCCAAAGAAGAAACAGGTGATGATGATGATGATGATGATGATGATGATGATGACGATGACGATGACGATGGCGATGACGATGATGATGACAACGACTAGGAGAAACATAGTACGTAGTACGTAGAATTGAAAAGCAAAGTCGAAGCATTCACTGTTGTATTGATGTATTGCTTGCATGGGCGTAGTTTATCAGGAGCTATTGAGGGAGGGGCTAAGCCCCCCCCCAAGAAGACCCAGAGTCAATTTTTTTACTGTGTAAATGGTATCATTTTTCTGGCTTAGCCCCCATGCAAAATTCCCGAGTGACTAAAAAAAGAACGTCATCAACTATTTTGGCCGAGGAAATGTAGTAGGGGAGGGTGCCCCAAGACGGGACGGTGCACAAGATGAGACGATTCAGTTTTCTCGCAGTCGTTTTGCGCTTTTCTTTCTTATTAGCCTTCAATGAATCGATTATTACCTCGGCTATGTATGTACGAGTTTCAGTTCCTGTGTTGACGATATTCGATATACAGATAAACATTTTTTGTTTTGAGCTAGTTAGCTTAAGATTTTGCGAAATTAAATAATCGCATAAAGTCATCACTGTACGGACACATTTTGAAACGTGTTTGGCGGCAAGACACAGTAAAATATATTACCAAACGCATGTATTTTTAGATGAGCGATAATACGTTGTGTTTACATCAAAAATTGATGCGTTCACACATCATGCATAGAGTGCACAAGATGGGACATGCTTTGTGTGCCCAAGACGAGACGCGTCCCGTCTTGGGCACACGTCATATCCCAATGGTGAACTACTCGTCCCATCTTGGGCACCCGCAACGCACCAGCTGTACAGTATGCACAGTAAAACAATTTCTTAGTCAGGATATTATATAGGTCGGTGCATTCAAGCTTTAGACCACGCAATCAATTAGTGGTCATGGCTGCGCTAACTAGTGTTGTGTATTGTAATTCATTTTCTCGTGTGCTCGTTCGATGTGGGATCCCTCCCCCCATTTGTCAATTCAGCCTTGTCCTGTTTGGTGAGAACAGTGCGATGACGATGCATGTGCTAAAACTGCTTGTTCACAGTGAAATCATCAATCTTCTGAAGTTGATAAATTAAATTAAGATGTTTAACATGGGAAAAGAATTTGATATTTTAATGTCCCATCTTGGGCACCCCGGTGCCCAAGATGGGACGATTTGTAGGTCAACAAAAGTTCATTGTTTCGTTTAAGTCATACATTGTTTTCTTGCAAATTGCTTGCCAGATGGTGGTTAAAGGATCAGTTTAAAGGAAGGAAGAAGTAGCGAATATGTAATATCATCAGCAAAGGTGATTTTGAGGAAATACTGCGAATCGTCCCGTCTTGGGGCACCCTCCCCTAGGCTACTTTTCATGAGATTAGAAACTTGACGACCAAGAAAAGGTCATCAACTTTTGAGGGCCGGGAAATTTTTTCGGCAAGGCTAGTCGTGGACGAAATTTTTCCAGCCCCCCCCAAGAACGAAAACCAAACTCCGCCCATGATTGCTTGTGTTGTTATTTGCTGCTGGTGATGATGAAGACTTACTTCCTGCATTGAAACTTCGATGGTTCAGCGAGAAACCTCAGACCGTGGACAGTTGTACTGATGGCAAAGTCCGACAGAAGGAAAAGCCAAGGACGACTGAAGCTTGTTCTCTGCTCTCTGTCCTCTCTAAACATTGCTACAGTACACAAGCAACAACCGTTTAATGATGATGATGATGATGATGATGATGATGATGATGATGATGATGATGATGATGATGATGATGATGATGATGATGATGATGATGATGATGATGATGATGATGATGATGATGATGATGATAATAATAATAATAATAATAATAATAATAATAATAATAATAATAATAATAATAATGATAATAATAATAATAATAATCGCATTTCCATCTGCATTCAGCGCTACAATGCCATCGCTTTTCGTGGCACTTTTAATAATGTTGCGGAGGACGAGGCCTGAATTTCTAGACATTGAATGACAGCTCCAAGCATAATTTTTTGAAATCCCGAGGGATCCTAGGTACCTCGGGTAAACAAAAATAATAATAATAGTGTTAATCATCGCAAACAGCTCTAGAGTAAATGTAAGAGCCACCGTTTTTGATCGACTGAA
>OX457045.1:1291852-1311852 GCA_949752735.1 Lumbricus terrestris
AGGATGTTAATGCTTGCAACATGCATTTCTCTCGAGAAATTGCCTTCCTCTTCAATTTAAGTCTAGCTACACTCACACTGCAGTCTTAAACTCTTCAAAATGATCCAACTGATCATGACGACTCACCTGAAACTACCGCGTTCCTTAAACTCATTTCTTTATTCCTCTAGTCGACATACTGACATACTGACGTGTGCTCATGACTGACGATGTTAGATTGCTAATGATTAGATTATGATAGGCCTGCAACTTACAATGATGATGATGCTATGAATACTGCTTTGAACTGCTTTATGGTCTCTACTGAATGTGACAGTTGCTGGCGAGATACGATGTTCGCTCAATGCTTCCTTAATTATCATTATGGTGACCATTCTAATTGATGTTATAATGAATTCTAATTGATGTTATAATGAATTCTATTTGTTGTTATAATGAATTCTATTTTGTTGCTATAATGAATTCTATTTGGATGTTATAATGAACTTACTGAGAAACTGAACTCTGTCATATCCAGGTGACTGTACGACCGTCTGATATTTCATTTCTCCATAGAACACATCGACCTTGATGATGTTTCCTCTGAAACGAATCAAGCAGAATGAATAAAAGAATATCCAACTTCATCCTTTGCCAACCAAAGTGTAGCATTTGCTAATCTTATAAGTAAACCCGCGGTCGGTTAAGGGTTTAAGTAATCGGGTTTTATCTCTTATTTCAGCATCGTATCTTCCCATCTGCAACAAGTAGGCCTATATATAAGAATAAGTTTCCTGGCTCCTTAAAACCTGTTATGATTGATTTGAATCAGACCACTGATTGCTAGCACACTCATTGTCATTCACTGCACTCTGCTATTAGTGTGTCCCCTTCCTTTCCGTCCTCCCCTTCACCTCAGTCGAGATCTATAACGACTCATGACGAACCGCACAAATCTCCGCATTTCTAAGGCGCCACTCGAAACCCAAGCGCAGGGAGGAGGGCACCAGCTTATTCACGAGCTAATAAGAAGATTACCTGACGAAGATGTCGTCGATGACAGTTGAGTCATTAAATGTCTGGCAGCTGTGACTCAACATGTTGACTGCATTCGTCAGAGACTGTTGTGCGAATCGGTTGTTCGTCTGAATGTCTCCCATCGTCTGTTTCAGGATGCTGTCGTGGTCCACAAGCAACTTCGTTACGACGGACTCTGAGATGGACACGAAGGCGGTCAGGTCCATCTCTCGCGGCCATGTTCGATACGCCTGATTGTCGTCCAGCTGGAAACCAGTCAACTGGAACAAACCAACAGTCAACATCGCTCATGCACGTCGAAAAAGTAAATCAAGCAATGCTTCTTATTATAGAGTTCCGATGTAACATTGCAACAATCTATATAGTAGTATTGTTTGTCGTAATGATACATTACGACAAAAAATACTACTAAAATAGGTTGTTGCAATGTAATGTATTAGCAGTATATTTTGGATTGCAGAATAAGATGGTAACAGATTTATGCAAGGTGATGGCTGCTGCAAATGTAAGATTTAATACAAAGCCTTGAAAGTCATTATTTTCAAGAGGCGTTAAACAAATCACGAAGATTGTTCTCCGCCACATAATATTATATAGAACGAGGCTACTAGACCTATCTATATTTCGCCTCTTATAACGAGTGTGCACTGCGGAAGGTGCTGCATAAATTTATGGATACAATAAATTTATGGATACAATATAATTTTTTATTACATTACAGCACCATGTATTACTGACCAATCTGTCCTGGAGTTAATTACATCTCTACAGAAGTTGTCTCATTACGACAAACCCTTTAAAAGGGCCATATACAATTATACATGTATAAATGACCAGATACAGATGGACATGCACCGCATGAGTGATCATAGATGACGAAGACAATCGAACCGTGTCCGTTGCTATGAGCAACGCATCTTCCATGTGACGTATACATTCGCACCTCTTTGTCTTGCATCATCGGTCTCGGTCTTCTCCACAGACTCAGGTTCCGTGCGAAGTTATCCGTGGCAGTGGAACCGGATGGAAGAAAGGTCTTCAGTCGGTTGAGGAAGTCGATCAGTTGTGTGTAGGCGGCGATGACCTTTCTCTCCGTCGTCACAATGATTCCGTTGACCTCAGAGATGACGGATGAATCGAGGTTGGAAATGGCTGCGTCTGCGTGGAACGTCACAAGACTGCTCACGTCATCAATGAATTTCGTCGACAGCCGGTGCTTCGTCAGAGTGTTGTTACGATATCCGGTGAGGAGATCCTCGAGAAGATGAACGTCCTGCGAGAGAGTGTTCAACGCACTGGACGAAGCGATGAGGTCGACGGAGGCCACACTCAGATCCAGGGTGTCGAGGAAGGTCTGGAACTTCAGGAGGAACTCTGGATAGCGAGTGACGCACTCCGAAAGTTTGTTCATTCTGCTCTGAGCGCCTTTCAGCAGAGAGACGATCCAATCGAAAGACGCCCTCAGCCGATAATCGATGATTGAGTCGTAAAAGGAATCGACCTTTGGAGAGGCAGAAGAAGACTGCGGCTGCATGAACGGAGAGGGAGGCGTCCCCTCGACGGGAACAGTCGACGATGGAGCGTAGTAGGGAGTCGGGGAAACTTGTGGAGTGGATTTGGTCAGCGCAGAGAAGGAAGTGGGGGTTGGTGATGGCATACCGCTAGGAGGAAAGGTTGAAGGATTTCCTCTAGACGGAGGTTGAGGGGAATCTTGAGCTCGTGAAGAAGGTTGGGTCGTCATCAGCGCATTTTTCAAGATTCTCTGAGCGTCGGAAACGGTGTATGCTATTGTAGAGAAACTGGTCACTTCATCGTCGAAGTACTGCAGCTCGCTGGAGCAGGACTTCTCAAAGCAGCTAACTGGACAGAAAGATTGCTTCGATGACTCCGTCAAAGCCTTCGCCGACGCATTCAAGATGGTTTGCAGGAAGACCATTTTGTCGACGGCCGATGCGAGATACTCGTAGCTATTGACATCGATCTCTGGGTACATACTGCAGATGATCTGCATGTTGGAGAATTCCTGGCTGCAGAAAGTCAGCTGAGAGGAGACGCTCTGGATGAGATAGTGGACGTTGTCGTCATAGCAGTCCTGGAACTGACCGAGGAACTCTGTTCCAGCTGTGGCAACATCGTCAATCACCATCTGTGTGAGACTTTTGAGAGCCACCAGAACCAAGTTCGTCTTAGACGTACTTGGATCGACGATGTCTTGGAGGATGATTTGCCTCAGCTGCTGGTGGCTGTTGATGACTGACTGGATTAACTCAACCGTGTCCTTCACGGTCGTTTCGTCGACGCGGTTGCCTAACTCGAGCGAGTCGAGGTATTTCTGGCGGAATCCATCGGGGCGTGTCAGAGACCAGATTACATCCGTCGAGAATTGAGAGAACGACAGAGATGACGAATACGTCACCTGATCACAATCATCCGGACAATTGCAGCTCGAGTGATCTGATCAACCAGAAAAATTATCATCAGTCAGGCGTGGTGGGGTAGGGCAGGGCATAAAAAGCAGGAATATGGTATGGCATGGGTTGGTGTGTCATGGCAAGACCGTGGCTAGGGGATTGGGTGTTTGAACTCTCCCCCCTCCCAAATAAAATAATGCTATAATGAAGTTGTGCATTTACTAACACAATCGTGATGCAAGAATTAACGGGATTTCATTCTGAAGCTCTTATATCAATGCGACATTTTATAATAGATTATTAATTCATCCTTTAAAACCCTTTTAGTCAGTTGATTCGGTTGCTTGTCGGCTTGCTCAAGGTCGACTAAACACTCCATAAAATGGTATGGCAGGGCATGAGAGAGCTGGGTTGCGTACAGTATGGTACGTTAGGGTAGGACAGGCAAGGATGGACACTGGACAGGGCAATGCTGGGCAGTGTATGACATGCGATATTATGGTTGGACATGATACATGTGTGGTATAGGGTCAGTGGACACACTGGACAGTAGATATAGATGGTCAGGCATCGCTGGCGACAACATTGTTGAAGTATATTAAATGTTTGTATGTGCACTTGTTATAGCGCCCGATCAAGATTTACTACTCAGAGGCGCTCCCGACTGGAGAGCGGACACTGCATCGGAGTTTCACGCCGAAGCGCCTGAGCAATTGCAAGTGAAGGACATGCCTAAGGTCCCTATGAGGCGGCTTGAGGTGGATTCGAACCTGCAACCCTACGGCTGCAGTGCAACGAACATACCCACTACACTACCGCGCCCCACTGCTATATTTTGGAACAGTTGTCTCCTATGTCTTGACATCATCTGGTATTATCTATAGTATGGTATGTTTGATATGGTATATACAGGGTGGCTCAATAAAAAATGTACCACCGGGGAAAATGCGATATCTTCGCATCCGATTGAACTTTTTCTGCGAAAATTTCACAATTTGCAGAGGAATGAATTTCCAACAATCCCCGAAAGTTTCATTTGAAACTTTTCATATTTGCAAAAATTGCAGCCGTTAAAACTTTCAATTTTGTTTTTTTAATTATCCGGAGAATCATGCTTCAAATACATGTGATTTCATTAAGATTTTTTGCAAATTACAACACACAAATTGATGATGATGTCATACGACCTCATTATGAGCTGTAAATAAGCTGTTTATGAAGCAAACTGTTGGCATTTGGTGATATTTTATAGATTAAGGTCTCATTTCGTGAATCCATTACTGAACGTCTTGGGCAAAGTTTCTGCGGAAGATAAAATGGGAACTCGGCCGTTGCGTGAACAGAGACTGGGACATCGCGTAATCATAGCAAAATACCCAGTGAAAAGTGGAGCCTGAGCACATTTAAGGCTATCTGAAAACGTGTTTGTGTAACTAAGATCAGATGTCGGAAGAGAGGCAGGAAGTGGTCGTTTGGTCTGACGGAAAAAAGCGCGATTTTCACGAAATTCGCTTGGTAATCGAAAGGTCAAGAGCAAAGCACATCATGGTTTCGACATCAGATGTGCTCGCGTGTGTTACGGCTGCAAGAAAAGACTGCATTTAATCCCATTCAGTTAGTTAGATGTCAAATTCATCGTTGAACTCTCTTACCCAGACTCATTGAAGACCAGGCATGCTGTAACATCTGGTTTTATTTTCCAGCAGGACGGTGCGCCTGCTTGCTCGCACGGCAAGATTGATTATGATGGCGCTACCTTATTGCCATCTACTGAAGTAAATGTATTGGCAAAGATGACTAACAAACTCGCCAGACCTTAGCCATCTTGCTTATCACGTCTGGGGAGCTATGCTGGAACACTGCAAGACATTTCATCCCAAGTTGGAGAACATTTGCTAGCTGAAGGGAGTCTTGCTGCCAATGTGGGATCAGTTGCCGCAGAGCCCGATCAATAAGGCCATACTGAGCTTAACAAAAAGAATTCGAGCTCGTGCTAAGGCAGGGAGTGGACACTCTCATTATACCTTACAATAAACTGCAAAACGGAATTCTGAGATCGTAGTGAAAAGTCATATCATTTGACATGGAAATCTACAAATGACGCACATTTTCCGCGGAAATTTGAAAACACCAATTTGAAAGTTTAAACAGCTGTAACTTTTGTAAACATGAGAAGTTTCAAATGAAACTTTCAGGGATTGTTGGAAATTCATTCCCCTACAAATTGGAAAATTTTCGCAGAATAAGTTCGATCGGCTGCGAAGATATTGCATTTTCCCCGGTGGTACATTTTTTATTGAGCCACCCTGTATATTATGGTATACTATGTTTAGTATGTTTTGAATGGTATGGATATGGTATGATTTGGCATGCATGATACAGAATGGTTTCGTATGGTATAGCATGGAACAATAGCTGCTTACCAAACCCATCTCGGTAGCACTTCAGGTAGTCGTCCAAATGACAGACATCGAACGGACCTAAAAGAAAATATTGGAAAAGTGGAAAGTTTAGTGGAGAAGTGTCTTCCGGCATTTACATCTATTTCGGTTACAACTGGGCTAAGTAACCAGGGGTTAAATAACTTGATGAAAGTCGACTCTAGAAAGTACGACCCGCCATAACTGAAGGCAAAGGTCAAGAAATAGAAGGCGTAATTATCGTAGCGAAATTACTGAAATCATTTTTAAATTACGTAAAGAATGAAATGAGTGGAATTATGGGATTGATGCTGCCTGATAAAAAATGATGATGACGACGACGATGATGATGGTGGAAATGATACCTCAAGAATTCCGCGAATTGATTACATAAATACCAGCAGAAGAGGTTTCTAGACGCGTGCACATACAGACACTCACCCAGACAAAGGCACAAATACAGACACACACAAACACACACACATTCCCACTATTGCCATATAAAATATTATGATGTATATTGTGCATCCGTGCATTGACCAACCTGGCATGTAGGCGGCCTTGCAGTGGCACAGATTGACAAGAGCTTTCGTGCTACACTCCATCTGACATTTGGCCGTTGTGTATGCGTCCGTTGCGTTGTAGAACTCATAAGCCATCGAACTACACCTTCCCCACGGAGCCTGAAGACTCTCGACCTGCGCGAACACCACAACCACCACATCACCACATCACCATCACCAACACCACAACCACCACATCACCACAACCATCACCATCACCACATCACCATCACCAACACCAATTACATGAATACAAAGAGTTAGGAGGCGTAATTATTGTAGCGAAATTACTGCAATCATTTTTAAATAACGTAAAGATGGAAATGTGTGGAATTGCATGGATGGATGCTGTCTTATAAAAAAAAACGATGATGATGACGACGACGATGATTATGATGGTGAATGCGAGCCTTTGCTTCATCTACCCTACAATGATACGATTATAATTTTTATACGGAGGAGGCAGATGGTCACATAGAGGTGAGACTTTAGTTTCGAACGGAAAGTCCGAGAAGTAATGGATAGAGGTAGAGGAGCCTTAGGAAGGTGATGGAGGGTGGTCGGAAAAGATGGGGAGGACCGGAAAAAGAGAGGAATTCAGGATGGAGAGGCTGCGAGTTCAGACATCATCGACTGTGAGACGACTTATTCTGTGTTCGGATATTAAACGTATTAAACGTATAATAGGCGATTCGTTCACGCACTGCAGTTGCATGTCGCCATCGATTCAGTTATCATGTTAAATAATGCTTTCAAGAAATACTAGCAACAATAATATTATTACTATTGGTGGTAGTAGTAGGCCTAACAATAATGATGCCATTTTAATTATCTATATTATTTAAATCATAATATTATGATTATGATGGCAGCATTATGATTAGATCTATAATTTCAATAATTATAGCCTCTTATCCAATAATGCGATAAATAAATAAAACTGATATTGTTATCATTACAATTATTAGTAGTATTCGTAGCCATATAGTAATATTATGATCATAATTAGAATAAAATAATATGATCAAATAATATACTAAAATAATAATATTGACATTGCTATCATTGCAATTAATATTTAATATTTGACAGTAGCAGTATTAGTAGTATCAGCATAAAAATTAATATTATTATAATAATGTAATGTAATATAATTATTAGTAAAGAGGTTCCATTGATTGACATAATTAGTGCAGCTGCACTAATTAACCTCTGATCAACGTCCGCAATCAACGTTGCATGGAATGAGAGGACGAAAGGACGAATCATGGAAGAGAGTGGAATGGGAAAACATCGGCAACAGTTACTGACGATAAAAACATTGATCCTCACAATCGATTACACTCAGCATAATTCGATCAGTTTTTAACTGACGTCATGTGACGATGACTCACACACACACACACACACACACACACACACACACACGCAAACACACACACGCACACACAAATGGTCGTTGTAATCGTAAAGTCGTCTTCAAAATACTGAAGCACCAATCAAAAGCCAAGCGAAGGGCACCAGCTTATTCACTAGGACTTCTTCGATTTAGAGTTGTTGTAAAGTGGAGATTCAGACTGGATGAATGAAGATGAATAGATGAATTGATGAATGAATGAGGATGAATTGATGAATGAATGAATGAATGAATGAATGAATGAGGATGAATTGATGAATGAATGAATGAATGAATGAATGAATTAATTAATTAATTGGTAGGAGACTGACCCTTGCATAGTCGAGAGGGGCGAGGGTTTCGAATCCTGGTGGAACCATGAACCCTGCGGCTGACACCTGAGCAACCTCATCCTGATTTCGAAGGTGAAGCTGAAAGAAAAGTCACTTCTCCACTTGGAAAACACAGTTCGGAAGGATTGCCAGCCATGACGGCAGGGAGGGAGGGATTCCTGGAACGTGGTTGTCGTTTTTTATTGTATGCGGAGAAATGAGGAAAAAAAGAAAAGGGGCAAGAGAAGGAATTTGAATACGTGGAAGAGGAAGAGAGGGAAGAGAATGATAGAAAAAGAAAGGGAGAAGAACATTGTGATTACAATAGTAATAACACGATAGGCAGGCCTATTAGGTATTGTAACTGATCTTATTATTAGAGCAATGACAGCAACAGTAATAACAACAATAACAGCAACAATGGAAACGACGACAACGACGGCGACGGCGACGGCGACGGCGACGGCGACGACGACGACGACGACGACGACGACGACGACGACGACGACGACGACGACGACGACGACGATGATGATGATGATGATGATGATGATGATGATGATGACGATGATGATGATGATGATGATGGTGGTGGTGACGTTCACCTTCACTCCTCGATTCTTCGAATATCCTGGAACATTTTCATACTGTTGTACGTTGATGACCAACTGGAGACCGTTGTTCAATCCTAACAAAAATGAGAACAGAACTCAAATCGTTCAACAAAACTTTATCTCATCCAACTCTTTCGTCTCTTATCTCGTCAACTGACGACCAAGATTATAAGAGTCTTACAATAATAACTGGAACCGGTTTCAGGGTTTTTCTTAATTCAGGGATTCATTTAAAGTTCGTTTTGAGGTAGATCGACATGGGCGGAGTTTACCAGGGGCTAGAGGGGGCTAAACCCCCAAGAAGGCTCTGCTGCAGGTTTTTACCGTGCAAATGGTATATTTTCCCGAGTTTAGGTCTCCCCCAAGAAGGTCCAGGCTCAGAAATTTTTTCAGGAAGAATGGCTCTTTGCGCGAACGAAACTTGAATAGAATAACTAAAAAAAGGTCATCAACTTTCTGGCCGAGAAAATTTGTCGGCGGCGTGCAAAGCCCAAGTTCTTTCTTAGTCCCCTTCCCACCCACCCAAGAACGGAAACCAAACTCCGCCCATGTAGATCGCACAGGTGAGACAAGTAACGGGGAAAACAATTGGAAAAAGGAATTAAGGACACTCAAAGACTCTAGGATAAATGGAAGAAATGGCAGTAAATGACCATGATATTAATGGAAATAAAGACATTCAAAAAACAATAGGATAAACGGAATAAATAAAATTCAGGTCCGACAGGATCAGTAGAATTATTTAAATTTAAAGACAATAGGAATAATGGAATTAATGACATTCAAATACATTATCTGAAATGGAATTAGAGTCATTTAAGAGCGATAATTATGGTCAATCGAATTAAAGACTTTGCAAGACAATTGTGACATATCAGTGCGTACATGTATACTGATACCCCGATTATTGCTATAATTATATTATTCGACGTTGTTGTACAGCCGTAGCAGGTGTTCAGCGTACACAATAATATGATATTATAGTCATATTAGCTGAGAGAGGCGACAAGAGAGAGGAGACAATGGAGATGATACATCACGAATGTCGCCAGAGCTCCCAAGAGCTGTCGGCACCAGGTGACCAGATGAGTCATATTATGATCATTGATCAGTGACGACCTGTGTTATTTGCCGAGAGAGGTCGTTGCGTGTCTCCATTGAATGTGTAGCAGAGACCCAAGTCCGTCTGCTCCATCTCAATGTCGTCATCAGAACAATTCTCATTGTTCCACGTACACCTGCGATCAGATCAGAAGAAGAAACATCGATACATCATGCGCACAGGATTTGATGTCAGAAGGTCAACTGTCTGCAGCAGGACCTTACACTCCGTCAATGGATCCGTCAATGATTTCAGATCAAATCGAACCCTGTTCGTCTTAACCGCCGCTTCATTCCCTTCTTGCAGTCCATCCACTTCTCGATTGCAATCAACGTAAGGCAAGGCTAGGCGAGGAAAGTTGAGGCTATAGGCGATGGGCTCTAGGACCATTCCTCATAGGCTGATTGCTCATAGGCTGATTGGTCATAGGCTTATTGCTCATACGGCTGATTGCTCATAGGGTCTATTGCTCATAGGCTCGTTGCTCATATCTCTAAAATACACGAACTTTGTCCTAGGTCCAAAACAAATATACCGTTTGCTATATCGTTTTTTCTCTGGAATGCAGAGAGATTGCGTCAAGCAGAAAGCGGCTTTCTTACAGGGTGTTAGTGGCGTTGAGCAACGAAGCGCCAAGCGATACCGTCTTCTCAAGGATCGTGTCCTGCGGGCAGTGGCAACTTACGGAAAAACCGACATCCTCACCTATCTTCGTGCCGTGTCGTACTTATCCTTTAAGTAGTCTGCACATCTGTAGTAGTTAACACTGAAGTAGTTAACATGTAAGACACTGAACTATTCTGTATCGGACATCTCTAGTAACGAACACTGTTGTAGCTAAAAAGTGTAACTGTTTTTAACATTTAACATTTAAATCATTTGTTATCTCTACTGTTTGTGACAGCATATTCAACTATTCTCTATTCGAGATCTTTAGTAATGAACACTCTTGTAGTTAAAATGTTTAAAAGCGTGATGAACACTGTTGTAGTTAAACTGTTTTTTACATTTTAACAATTACACAAGCTAGTAAATGTTTTCATTTAAATCAGTTGTTATCTCTACTATTATTGTATTGCATATGACAGCATATGAATGAAAAGCCTATGAGCAATAAGCCTATGAGCAATAAGCCATATGAGCAATAAGCCCTATGAGCAATGAGCCGTATGAGCAAAAAGACCTATGAGCAAAAGACCCTATGAGCAATCAGCCGTATGAGCGATAAGCCTATGACCAATCAGCCTATGAGCAATCAGCCTATGAGGAATGGTCCGTACACCAGGCGATGAGAGGTAATGCTAACCTAGACAAGATAAGACGTGGTACGGCGAGGCAGGGCAAGTGTCTAGCCAGTCAGTGTGAGACCATATAGCATGCAAAATCATGCCATACAACACCATTCCATACCATATGCATCCTAGTCTCTCTTAGGACCCCATAAGAACAGTTATCAATGATCAAACCATCTCCACATTAATCAACGCCTGACCCCCAAAACCCCATCCTTTTATTTTTCTACAATCTCATATACTGAGTTTGTTACACAGTCAGGGCTTAAAGTGTGCCTGGACGGTCATGGACGGCGTCCATGCACTTATTTCAAAATCTAAACACCGTCCAGTCACTTATTGGCGAGCACACACTGGAAGGGTAAGGGCGTCCAGGCACTTCTTTTGAAGAGGTGAGGGGCGTCCAGGCACTTACTTTTCCACACTTTAGGCACTGTACACAGTCATAAGTGACAAGATGCGATTTATGATTGAATTACAGTCGGAGATAAGTAATTAATGATATAATATATGAGATGAACGCCATAAGATATTATTATTAAAAAGACGACCTGCTTTGATCATTGCATAATATGCTTCGACTATGCAGCAGCAGGACCAGGGGCGGGTCCAGGGGCCAATCCGGCCATGGATTTAAAACTTGCATGGAATGTGCCCCCCCCCATTTGATTCCAGCAAGCGATGAAAAATGCAGCGGGAGAGAAAAGCAGGATACTAGAGAGGCCATTACTCCGACCAGGATGACTGATGACTAAAAAAGGGTCATCAGCTATTTTGGCGGCTAAAACGGTATATTTTTTCTTGGAAATTGGACGAATGACTAAAAAAAGGTCATCAGATTTGTCACCGACCAAGACGAAATTTTTCTCCTGTCCCAAGAACGAAAATTTTGCCCCCCCCTTCGAAAATTTCTGCATCCGCCCTTGAGCAGGACTTACTGTTGATCGTCTTAGTCAGCTATTGGCGCTATATAATCAGTGAATGAATCTCGTTTATACTCTGAACAGCAGACTTTATAGCATGAGAAACGTTGATTGGTGGATGAAGAAATCTTACAAGACGATCATCTGATCTTTCTTGTGGCCAATCAACTTCACCAGCTGTCCAAAGTCAGAATCTATGAATAGAGAGAACATCATCAGAACTACAGGAAGAAGGTTCATCATTATCATCATCATCATCATCATCGTCATCGTTATCATCACCGTCATCGTTATCGTCATCATCATCATCGTCATCATCATCATCATCATCATCATCATCATCATCATCATCATCATCATCATCATCATCATCATCATCATCATCATAATCATCATCATCATCATCATCACCATCATCATCATCAACAACATCATCACCATCATCATCGTCGTCGTCGTCTCTATCGTCATCTTATCATCATCCACTATTATCACTGTACAGTTGCTGTTAAGTCTATGCATAAGCATCAGCATCAGCATCAGCAGGATAGGCTTCGACCATTAGCTGACGATGGATGTGGGTTGTATGAAGAACATGTTGTATAACTGACCGTTGTGTTCTTTGAGAACGATGTCCATGTAGTCCGTTCTTGGTCGTCGTTGTCCATTGTACGGCACTCTATCGTCATCATCCGAATGACCACCACCGTTGTTATTGTCAGATGAACCATCTGCTTAACAACAGATTGCAACAGCCACATTTTAACCAGCCGGGCTGTGTGTTCACATTAAACAATGAAACTATTACAGCAGCGCCATTTCCTGACCTGTGACGCACCTACATGATGCCCCTTTGACCTTCATTCTATGAAAATCTTTTGAAGCGATGTCTTTAGCCATGGCTGTGCTTAGCCTGTCTCTGTCTCTCTGAAGAGTAGCAGTCTTTAATTAAAGGTCGCTGTACGTGGCTTCCTATATCGGTTACGTTAGATTAAATTCCCGCTTGAGATGATAACATAATTATATACACAATGTCTGATGACCTTTGTAGGTCAGAGTTCAGCTGTGAAATAGAAGAGGTCACTGATGAGGTCACCTTGTTTTGGACATTTGGTATTTGTTGAGACGACGATGTTTCTGATTGCGACGGATTGAAAATCGGTTGTGAATCCAATCTTCTCACCGACAAAAGTCACATGATACATCTGCGTCTGACTTGCATCGGTTGCAATGGGTAATGGAAAGCTGACATCGTTCCAGTCGGATACGTTCTGCTGCTGATCGTAACGCAGTTCAGTGACGGGCTTGAGAGGAGAGGAGGAGGAGGAGGAGGAAGTGGAAGAGGAGGAGGAGGAGGAGGAGGAGGAAGAGGAAGAGGAGGAGGAAGGAGAGGAGAATGTGAGAATCCTGAGAATGATCTTCGGATGGCTGAGTCGATATTGGAACTGGAGACATGGTGGAGGTGGAGGGGGATCAGGCGAAGTCGTTGCGTTGAATTGCGTTGTTGGAGAGAGTAGAACTGCTTCATCCAACCCTGATCCAAACACGGCTTCCATGTGATAATCTGCAACGAAACGAGGATCAGAGAATTACCATCAGACAATTTTGCTTCAGACACCGAACTCTGTTTATATTGCACCAGACAGAGAACCTGCAGATGCGATACACAAGACCTCTTGTGAACTGTAGCAGAGATATTGGGGATGGAATGCGTCGGATCCTGCAGCTGCAGAGATGTCGTCTGCTGGATTAACGTCATGAAGATGACGCCATAGAAGCGATTAGATGCTTGTGCTTGGAGTCATAGGATATCACGGCTAACAGTCACCACCCTCATAAAAGCTGCGTTCAACCTAATTCCATTCGCCAGATGTTACTCAACCTTCCATTCGGCAGATGACGATTGTAAACTGAGCAGTGTGATAGGATGCGTGATAGGTATCCTACACTGATGGCTGATGACAGTTAAAATCAACCGCTGTAATAACTTTCAATCATCCGTTCGTCCTATATATTTTAATCATTCTGCCTATAATATCAGTTTGAAATTAAACGAAGATATATTATTATTATAATTATTATAATTATTATTATTGCAATTATTACTATAATAATTATTATAATTTTTATAATTAATATTATAATTATTTTTATAGTTATTACTATAATTATTATTATAATTTTTACGATTATTACTATAATTATTATTATAATTATTACTATAATTATTATAATTATTATTACAATTATTATTATAATTATTATTATGATTATTACTATAATTATTTATTGATTATTACTTTAATTATTTATTATAATTATTATCATAATTATTATTATTATAATTATTTCTATAATTATTACTATAATTATTACTATAATTATTATTATAATCATTATTTTAATTATTACTATAATTATAATTATTATTATAATTACTATTATGATTATAGACTGGATATTGGCACCTTGGCAGAACGGTACGAGGCAGAATCCTCTGACGACGTCAGGGTCTGTCGTGTAGCACCATGGAGCAGCCTCGAACGAATCATCGAACGACGGATTTCGACAGAAGTTTCGGATGTCGTCCAACTCAGCAGCGAAGTCATCGTCGACTGAGTTGACGAGCATCGAGTCTGAGAAATAGTTGACGTCGTTGTATGGATGGAGATGAGGCGTGTCGGAATTCCACGCTTGACAGACCCGACCGGAAATCGTTTGGTTCATTGTACCAACGTAATCTCGACCGTCAGCCGACGATAAACATTCACGTCTGTCTTTGACATCTACTCAAAGACAAAGAAACAAGCACGCCTGTCTTTGACATCTACTCAAAGACAAAGAAACAAGTACGCCTGTCTTTGACATCTACTCAAAGACAAAGAAACAAATATACTATGCAACTAGTATACGAAACGGTAAAGCACAATCATTTGTTTGTGGAAATTCTGACGAGTTTGACCGGGAAAATAATTGTTATTGTTATAATAATGTATTTATTGAGGAATTGCTTTTATTTAGCCCACAGCGATTAATCTTGTTACCAAGAATACTTTTACGTGGCTCTGAGAAATTTCAAAGATTCATGTTTACAAATACAAACATTGTCTCATTTTGTCTCATCTTGTCTTGATCTTTTTTTAGTCGTACGGACCTCGTGGGCCTGGTGGGGAGGGTCCTACGGATCTACTCATGGGGGGGACATGTCAACTTTCCAAGCCAGAATAGCTGGTCAAAATAAATTTCTAAGTGGGGGACCATGGCCTGATTGGGCCCCCATGAATCCTCCCCTGAACACAGTCGACTGTTGACAGTGTAGCTACTTGGTAATTATGGTTGAGTTTGTTAGCGCACGTTTTTAAATAACATTCTTGGAATAAAATGTTCATCGAGACTTTACTTGGAAGGGTGAATTTAATTGTGCACCTGGATAGTCGTCTGAGGGTTAAAAAACTGGCACCAGTTTAAGACAACACGGAAGAGCCTAAGAATGTTTGAAGAACGACGATCTGCAGTTGAATAATATGACATTGCTGCTGTTATTATTTTATACCGATGGTTTTTGTGTCGCTTGTGTCGACGAAAGTTGACTGCGTTGCTGCAAGAACCCAATGTGTTTGTTGAAGAGATGCATCTGCATATCCACAGGTCGACATCGATTGGAAGTCACAGGAAATTCCATTCTGAGGAACTTAAGAAAACAAATCAAGGATAACACTTGTAAACAGAAACAAAATCAAGGAATGAATCTTCCGAAGCACCTCTTACAACATACTAAACAGAATCAACAGCAAGGAAATAGTCCAGCCATGTCTCTTAAAGGTTTTCGGAGCGCCTCTTAATTTAAACTACAGTCCTTTAGAATTCAAGTTATAGTGCCAATCAATGAATGAATGAATAAATAAATAAATCAATCAATCAATGTTTTTAATTGCAGCCAATTGTAGCAGTCAGTTGAGCACGAATTAGCCAATAGACATATTATTACAATATCGGATACAATGGGGAGAGCCCGGGAGACTGCAGTAGGGAGTCTAGGGACCAGGATCCCACTGAGCATGCAGGTCATCCAATTAATCAGCGGTTATCACGTAGTCCTACTACAGTCGGGTCTATAAACAGCAGGACGCACACGGGCACAAAACCCAATTCGATCAACCATATAATACTGTAACAATAGAGTTGTTATCAAATCTTACAAGCAGTTGAAGAACTGCTGCAGGCCTTCGTGTCGATGTTGATGTTATGAAGCGTTGTGTTTTCCGTGGCATCAATAACAACCTGAATGTTGGAAACATTCGACACAAGTCGAAGTCCGATCTGTGCCAAGACTCTTTTCGGACTCTGCGATCCAGTCGAGAAGATCGTTTGGTTCCGGATGACTGCATCGGACGATCGCTGGAACAGCCGAACGTTGAAACTGGAAGCCAGTACAGCGTCTAGAATGATGCAGGCTTCTGCGGCAGAGGCTCCAGCAGCATCAACGTTGTAGACATCGGAGATTAACTGAGCGATCAGTGGGGTGTTGACGATCTGCGACGACGAAATGTTTCTGATGTGTATCGAATAATCTGACACATCCAGAAACACGAAAGTTAAAATGATTAAAAATAAGTAAGAAAATAGATGAGCAAAAAATAACCATAAAAGTAGAGAGAAGTTTGGAAATTGAGGAATTACGACAGACTGAGATGTTGCTACTCCACACAGAATATTATCCATAGCCGCCAATCCATTCGTTTCTCTGCCCTATTATAGGCCTATATTCTTTGCTGCTGGCCCTGTGGTCTGCAATGGGCTACCTCCTCCATACCTGCAATGGGCTACCTCCTCCATACCTGCAATGGGCTACCTCCTCCATACCTGCAATGGGCTACCTCCTCCATACCTGCAATGGGCTACCTCCTCCATACCTGCAATGGGCTACCTCCTCCATACCTGCAATGGGCTACCTCCTCCATACCTGCAATGGGCTACCTCCTCCATACCTGCAATGGGCTACCTCCTCCATATCTGCTCCTGCTGCCAAGGGGTTCCCTCTGACACGTTCTATCGCAATCTTAAAGCTGTCTTCTTAACTGAGGTTGAATCGGGAGCGCTCCTGAGTAGAAACTTGAAGGGTGCTATGGAAATCATCGCAATGAATGAATGAATGAATGAATGAATGAACGAATGAACGAATGAATGAATGATTGAATTAACGAATGAATGAATGAATGAATGAATGAACGAATGAATGAATGAATGAATGAATGAATAAATGAATGAATGAACGAATGAATGAATGAACGAATGAATGAATGAATGAATGAACGAATGAATGAATGAATGAATGAATGAACGAATGAATGAATGAATGATTGATTGAATGAACGAATGAGTTAATTAATTAATAAAAAAATGAACGAATCAATCAAATGCAAGAACTGATGACTTGTATGTAACTGTAACACAATATTGATGATGAGGCAAAATCGTTTTCGAAGTGAAACTCATTAGTTGCAATCATTCGCCGACTCATATGAAAAGTGAATCACTGATGGCATTGCTTCCAACCTATTTCCATGCAGAGATCATCTAGTAATTAATCCAATTCATTAGATTCATAGACATCCAAAACAGGCGCTATATAAATATATCACTCAAGAAACAGAAGCAGAGAGACAGTCCAAGTCCTGTCTCCATGACGACAGAACCTTGAATGCTGATTGGTCGGATGTCGTAAGTGAAGTTGGCAATGCATGCAACCACAACATCTGGTAGGAGGATCTGAAGAAGACCACTGTCCGACCAGAAGTTAATTCCACCTCCCAAGGTCATCCAGGAGATCGTTGATTTGACGATGTCTCCAGAAGACCAAGACCATATCTAGAGATAAGAACACACGGACCAAGACCATATCTAGAGATATGAACACACAGATCAAGACTATATCTAGAGATATGAACACACAGATCAAGACTATATCTAGAGATATGAACACACAGATCAAGACTATATCTAGAGATATGAACACACAGACCAAGGCCATATCTAGAGATATGAACAGTTGAACACACAAACCAAGACCATATTTAGAAATATGAACACACAGGCCAAGACCATATCTAGAGATATGAACACACAAACCAAGACCATATCTAGAGATATGAACACACAGGCCAAGACCATATCTAGAGATATGAACACACAAACCAAGACCATATCTAGAGATATGAACACACAGGCCAAGACCATATCTAGAGATAAGAACACATAGACCAAGACCATATCAAGAGATAATATGAACACACAGACCAAGACCATATCAAGAGATAATATGAACACACGGACCAAGACCATATCTAGATATATGAACACACGGACCAAGACCATATCTAGAGATATGAACACACAGATCAAGACTATATCTAGAGATATGAACACACAGATCAAAACTATATCTAGAGATATGAACACACAGACCAAGACCATATCAAGAGATAATATGAACACACAGACCAAGACCATATCAAGAGATAATATGAACACACAGACCAAGACCATATCAAGAGATAATATGAACACACGGACCAAGACCACATCTAGAGATATGAACACACAGGCCAAGACCATATCTAGAGATATGAACACACGGACCAAGACCATATCTAGATATATGAACACACGGACCAAGACCATATCTAGAGATATGAACACACAGGCCAAGACCACATCTAGATATATGAACACACAAGCCAAGACCATATCTAGAGATATGAACACACAGGCCAAGACCATATCTAGAGATATGAACACACGGACCAAGACCATATCTAGATATATGAACACACAGACCAAGACCATATCTAGAGATATCGACACACAGACCAAGACCAACACACAGACCAAGACCATATTTAGAGATACGAACACACAGACCAAGACCAACACACAGACCAAGACCATATCTAGAGATATGAACACACAGGCCAAGACCATATCTAGAGATATGAACACACGGACCAAGACCATATCTAGATATATGAACACACAGACCAAGACCATATCTAGAGATATCGACACACAGACCAAGACCAACACACAGACCAAGACCATATTTAGAGATACGAACACACAGACCAAGACCAACACACAGACCAAGACCATATCTAGAGATATGAACACACAGGCCAAGACCATATCTAGAGATATGAACACACGGACCAAGACCATATCTAGATATATGAACACACAGACCAAGACCATATCTAGAGATATCGACACACAGACCAAGACCAACACACAGACCAAGACCATATTTAGAGATACGAACACACAGACCAAGACCAACACACAGACCAAGGCCATATCTAGAGATATGAACACACAGATCAATTGAAGACCTGATCCTCAGGCATGAACGCAGCACTTCAGATCATAGATGTAAAAAACGATGGAAACGAAATAAAAAACGGAAAAAAACGTCGTTTTTTTCGAAAAAATAAAAAACGACAAAAAAACGATGAAAAAAACGGAAACGGTAAATAATTTGACTTTGCTACATCTAAAACCGCATTTTAAGCTTGAAAACATTCATTAGGAACCTACTACACGCAGGCTATCTCTTAAATGATGATGTTAAACGATGAAATAATGACTTTAGTTAGATGAATTCTTGAGAGTTGGCGGAAAGCATAAGGAATATCAGAAAAAAGTGAAAATTAAGGAAATTAATAACCGAAAGTAAATGAATAAATAAAGTTAAAGAAAGAATAAAAAACGATAAAAAACGATGGGATAAATAAAAAACGAAAAAAACGACGTTTTTTGGGAGAGAATAAAAAACGGAAAAAAACGTTTTTTACATCTATGCTTCAGATGTAATACGGAGTTTACGAATAAGATTAATTAAATCGAGTTTAGAAGAGAAAGCACTAAAGAAGAGAGG
>OX457045.1:1314352-1479352 GCA_949752735.1 Lumbricus terrestris
CATCATCATCATCATCATCATCATCATCATCATCATCATCATCATCATCGTCATCATCATCATCATCATCATCATATCATCATCATCATTGTCGTTGTCGTCGTCGTCGTTGTCATTATCATTGTCGTCGTCGTCATCATCATCATCATCATCATCATCATCATCATCATCATCTTCATCATCAACATCACCGTCATCGTCTTCATCATCATCATCATCAACATCATCACATCGTCATCATCATCATCATCATCTTCATCATCAACATCACCGTCATCGTCTTCATCATCATCATCATCAACATCATCACATCGTCATCATCATCATCATCATCTTCATCATCAACATCACCGTCATCGTCTTCATCATCATCATCAACATCATCACATCGTCATCATCATCATCGTCATCGTCGTCGTCGTCGTCGTCGTTGTTGAACATATAAAAGTCTCAACGAACTGGTTTCCATGACGACGACGTCGCATTCCTCTTCCGTCGCCTGGATCTGATCGAAGTCAAAGGTGGTAGAGAGACCTTCGTTGTCTGCGCTGTCACCGAGGAATGCGACCTGGAAAGATCGGTCACTCGGTAGACAGATGGAAACGTTGAAGGTCAGTTGAATGTCATTGACAACAAACGTCGCCATCTTGTATGTGAGTAGACCAAAGATGGAAGTGCGGTAGAGATGAACGACATCTTTCTTGTTTCCCTTCGCGACGACTTTCATCGTCAGCAGTTGAGTGATGCGGTTGGTGAGGATGGTTGGTGTCAGCATCAGATTCTGGTGATCTCCAGTCGAACACCAATAGCATAACGGCGACCACCAGCGCATCACTGTTCCTGTCATCAGATATAATAGACACGATTCCTCTGTTCATGAATATTCATCACAGGCGAATAGGACTGCAAGCTGCTGCGATAAGTGACAGAGGTGCGTTCTCTTACTCCTTCTCCTCCTTCCTTTTCTCCTCCTTTGTCTCCCTCTAATCCTCATTCCACTCTTCTTCCCCACCTCCTCCTCGTCTTCCTCTCTTTTCCACCTCTTCCACTTCCACCTCTTCCACTTCCACCTCTTCCACTTCCACCTCTTCCACTTCCACCTCTTCCACTTCCACCTCTTCCACTTCCACCTCTTCCACTTCCACCTCTTCCACTTCCACCTCTTCCACTTCCACCTCTTCAACTTCCACCTCTTCCACTTCCACCTCTTCCACTTCCACCTCTTCCACTTCCACCTCTTCCACTTCCACCTCTTCCACTTCCACCTCTTCCACTTCCACCTCTTCCACTTCCACCTCTTCCACTTCCACCTCTTCCACTTCCACCTCTTCCACTTCCACCTCTTCCACTTCCACCTCTTCCACTTCCACCTCTTCCACTTCCACCTCTTCCACCTCTTCCACTTCCACCTCTTCCACTTCCACCTCTTCCACTTCCACCTCTTCCACCTCTTCCACTTCCACCTCTTCCACTTCCACCTCTTTCACTTCCACCTCTTCCACCTCTTCCACTTCCACCTCTTCCACTTCCACCACTAATCGACTCCTTTCAACCAATCAAGCCAGCGAGTAATAACGCTGCGATTTGAATGGCGCTATAGAAATGCCCCTAATAAGTCAAATTAACACATTCTTGCAAATTGCCTCCCTCTTTATGAAGACATCTCAGCTCTGAAGATTGCAAGTTGCAATCTTCAGAGCTGTGATCTCTTCATAAAGAGGGAGAATGAAAAAGTAATCTGTCCCTTTCGCACGATCCTCACTCTGCGTTTCAAACACCACCTCTCCCCCCCCCCCACTATTCTCTGTCACATGTTACATTGTCCTTCGACTTCGATTGTTTATTTTTAAACCTGAACAGTGAATATCGTCGTCGCTTGTGACATATTTTTATATCCAGCAGCAGCAGCAGCAGCAGCAGCAGCAGCAGCAGCAGCAGCAGCAGCAGCAGCAGCAGCAGCAACAACTCACCACTTGTTTTGTTGGTCGTTAGCGTCGTCTCCGTCCAAGCCGATCCGTATTGATAGCCACACGATTTGTAGGTGTTGTAGGATGTATTGCAGTCTATGCTAAACGGTTCTGACGTCGTGTATTCTGACAGACAAACACACAGACGAATTTCAAAGCACAATATCGTCGTAATCTCCATATATCAAGAGCGCCACTCGAAAGCCAGGGCACCTGCATATTCACGAGCGCTGTGTCAAGTCCATAAGACTATAGTCCGAGGAAGGTCGTAGTCCAGCTGCCAAAGAATCAGAGGTGGCAGAGTAGGTGTTAAGGTGGATGGCGTTTAGGTCGAGAGTTGGAAACGGAAGATGAGGTGAGGCCATAAAGAGGAGAGACTTTGGTTTTGAATAGAAAGAAGAGAGAAGTGATGGATAGAGGAACATGAGGAAGGTGATGGTGTGTGACTGGAAAAGATGGAGGAGTAACGGGAAAAGAGCGGAGTTAAGGATGGAGATCATTCCAGTTGGGTGTGTGGTGCAGTGTTGGTATGTATAATTGTGTTTGAATATTCTTCTGCCATCACAAATACAGAAAATAACAACCGTTGTAAAACAAATTTATATTAAATGTTTATTTAATAAAATATAAAACACGTATATACATACAGAGACAGGCAGAGAGAGAGAGAGAGAGAGAGAGAGAGAGAGAGAGAGAGAGAGACAGACAGACAGACAGAGAGACAGAGAGACAGAGAGACAGAGAGACAGAGAGACAGAGAGAGAGAGAGAACTAGGAGTATTGTTGTAACCGCTACCTGTAACTACATCACAATCTCTTCGTTCTGTGCGAAGGAGAGTGACCGCCGCATAATCATTCGATCCATTGTAATATTGAGATGCAGAGATCTCAAGCTGCAACAAAGTCTCGTTCGACAACAACGATGGAATTTCAACGCAGAACTCGCGACCTCCCGTTTGTTGATCACCGGCCATCGTTTCCTTGACGACCGGGATTGCCACGGGAACCGTTGCCATGCCAACCGCATCATCCGAAGATGACGAATTGAAGGAGAAGAGAGAGAAGCGTAGAGCGATGTTGGATGAATTGAATGCGACAAAGATGATGAGACATCGATTCAGTGAATCAACGAAGAACGCAGGAGATCGGAGGATGGACAGTTCACCCTTTCCTTCAAACTCACTCCTTAGACCTACAATCAACAGACGGCAATCAATTAACACATTGCAATCAATTAACAGGTTGCAATCAATCAACAGACGGCAATTAATTAACACATTGCAATCAATAAACAGATTGTAAACAATTAACAGATTGCAATCATTGAACAGGTTGCAATCAATTAACAGGTTGCAATCAATTAACAGATCACACTTCAATTAACAGATCGCAATCAATGAACAGATTGCAATCAATTAACAAATTGCAATCAATTAACAAATTGCAATCAATTAACAGGTTGCAATCAATTAACAGATCACACTTCAATTAACAGATCGCAATCAATGAACAGATTGCAATCAATGAACAGATTGCAATCAATTAACAAATTGCAATCAATTAACAAATTGCAATCAATCCACCGTTCTGTATTATCTGATTTCTCTTCATAATTATCGTCGTCGTCGTTCTTCCGTCATTTTTGACATGCGAATAATTAATTCATACGAGCAGACTTTTGAAAAGAGATCTCTGCTTGAAAAGAACCTAAGAACCGTCGTTCTATCCGATGTCTATAATACAATATTTATTTATGCTGAACAGATACAATGTTGGCCGTTCTCTTCCCTTGTTTCGTAAACGCTTGAAGACTATTCTATTTGATGGCGGGAGCATGCACTAGCTGGGGTCGGGAGCGCTACTGAATCTGTGAGCGGCGCTTTAGAAATATTCAATTACAATTACAATTACAATGTCATGTAATTGATGGAAGACGAAAAACCCGCTGTCGTCGTTGTCTGTCTCACCCACTGCGGTTGTTGGGTAGTTGTAGATGAAGTAGAATAACGCTGATGATGATGATGATGAGTCATCGTAGATATTCATTGATGCTTGTGACCAGCTGAATCCTTTGGTTGATAGATCGGTGAAGCCACATTGGTCGGAGGCTGAGTCGAAGTAACACTCTCCGTTCCACGTAGACAGTGCTGCTGGTGCCACTGCAAAATCAGTCATTTCGAACCAACGTTAAAACCATCTCTATCTCTTTTAATTCTTACCATTTTCATCTTAAGATTGACATTCTGGTCTCCTTTCTCCTTGCAATATAATTATATTCTGTGTATGTGCATTTGGCCATTTATTATAGCGCCCTACAAGAGTCTTTCTCTCTCTCTCTCTCTCTATCTGTCTGTCTTCTGTCTCCTTCTTCTCCTCTTCCTCCTAATTCTCCTACTCCTCCTCTTCTTCCTTCTTCTCATTCTCCCTAATCATAATCCCAATCAGTCCACCCGTTCCGTCACAGTTCTTCAATGTCGTTCAACACAAACGATTTAGAATAATAACCGAATTCGTCTTCGTCATGCCAGTTAGACTACTCGCATGTTCCTCATTTCTGAATTTCAGACACTTAAGGTATCAGCTGTACTTATTTTCAACGGAATAAGACTTTGTCAGCAGCTATTTCATTTTAACCTCGACCATTAGTGTCTACTAATGAATGTCTTCGTATGAATATATTTCTTATGATTGCTCTCTTATAAGTTGCTAAGTTAGGATTCGATTCGATCAGCTTAGGATCGGTCGTCAACTGAAGATTCGATCCTAGGCCTACACTGTTAGTATAGCAGTCTAAGGTTTCTTGCTGTAACTTCTTAATGGTTCTAATTGTGGACGCCGTGCTGTAGTGTCATGTTTTGTGCTTTGTAACCGAAGGTTCGGAGGTCGAATCTACATGTACCTCAATCAGTCACTGCTTTTCAACCCTGGACAGATTGCCCAACTATAGCAATTATTGTCTGTGAGAAAGGCAACGGGAAATGACAACTCGCTTTGTAGGCTATATCATCCCTCGGACGGCACTGAATCCAACGAACCTGTCTTCCATCGGGTAGAACATTCCATCATCACCGTATAATAATATACCTCAAACCTCTTTACTGTAAGTGAATTTCTTACCGTAGCAAGAACCATTGATGAGTTGAACAACGCTGAGATAAACGAGAATCCCAGGTTGTGCTCCAACCGCTTCAAATATCAACACGAACTCTTGTCTGTCGGCATCAGTTGGTTCGAGTGTCCGCTGCAGTGTCTGATAGAGACCAAGCGGCTGAATTTCCAAGATGTTGCGGTGCAGAAGTGTCTCGTGGTAGATGCTGTTCCGCAGGTAACCCAGCTGAATGGTGAAGCGGGACTTGGCCGTGAAGCTGACGGACAGACAGGAGGGCGATGTTTGGTTGAGGATGAAGACGGGAGAGATGAATCTGGCCGAATGATTGTATGCGAACTGCTGGTCATCACCGGTCAACGAGTTCAAACGAATGATCAGGAAGACATCTGAAGAGATATATGAAGCAGCGCTCATGAATAAGCTGGGGCCCTGAACTTGGTTTTCGAGTGGCGCCTTAGAAATTCGGAGATTACGATTACGGCGGCATTTGCAGCTTAACGTCACTTTGTGATAACAAAGACCATTAGCGACGCCCTCCTCCTTTATCCAGGCTTGGGACTGGCACTGGCAGAGTGCAACCAGTGGCGGAGTTATTACGATTACGACTACCACGGTCAATTATATACACATACACCACTTCTTAACTCCTATAGCAATTTACATGCAATTATAATCTGGTGAAAGTTTTCACCTATAAACCTCACATCACATAATCCAAAGCTTGAACGTCTTTCAATTCACCTCAAATGGAAGATTCGTTTAGATTCACACATCTCTTAATCACACATTAAAACATGTTAAATTCTCAAATCCATTGAGACCAACAGTTACTAATTCCAAGGATCGTACTTCAAAGCTGAGAAACTTTCAACGGCGTCGGTTCTTTTAGACGAGGTAAGATGAACTCAATTGATTGTGGTTGATACAGAGAGGAGGACAGACAGACAGTAGAATCAAGAGCAACTCTCAAGTTGCGAGCAACATCGATCGAATTCTCAATTCATAATTTATCACAAAATGTGAGACACTAAACTTCTTGGATGAGTGGCAAGGCAGAAAGTGAGTGTTGGCCAAGGACCCTCCCTCATGCGTCAAAGTAACCCTAACTTCAACAATGATCCATTCTAACTCTAACCTAACTCTTACCCTAACCTAATTCTAACTCTAACCCTAATGGACAAATTGTCCGTCAGATTTTTCAATGCTTCACCGATGTCAGCCTATCCATCCAGCCCTGCAGTGTCTTGTAGCAACCTCACCTGTGTCCGATGGCATCGTGATGATGTAGGTGATGTTGTATCCCTGCAGTTGGTTCCTGCAGTATGGCTTGTAGAGAAGCCGAAGCCAGTTCGACTTGATCGATATCTTCGACGGTCGATTAGAGCCACAAAGTGTCGATCCCAACTGAATATACTGACTGCTGTTTGCACTCCAAGAAGAGATCTGGCCAACAGTTGAGCATTTAAGTATAATCAAAGCTATCCTAAATTTAATACAGCCTAAATTTAATCTATTCTTTCAAGACTAATGTGTTGAGGTATTTAGGTTAGATTTGAAGAGGAAGATAAACTCGGCGATCGAGATTAGTGACAAAAACCCACTTATCCGACTAACATTTAGACCCCAAACATTTAGGCCCCTCTCTCTCCCTCCCTCGCTCCCTTGCTCCCTGCCTTTATACATCCATCCATCATCCATCCATCATCCATCCATCCATCCATCATCCATCCATCTATCCATCCATCCATAAAAACTATCCATCCATCCATCCATCTATCCATCCATCCATCCATCCACCCATCTATCCATCCATCCATCTATCCATCCATCCATCCATCCATCCATCCATCCATCCATTAAAAACCACCCATCCATCCATCTATCCATCCATCCATTAAAAACTATCCATCCATCCATCTATCCATCCATCCATTAAAAACTATCCATCCATCCATCTATCCATCCACCCATCTATCCATCCATCCATCCATCCATCCATCCATCCATCTATCCATCCATCCATCTATCCATCCATCCACCCATCCATCCATCCATCCATCCATCCATCCATCCATCCATCCATCCATCCATCCATCCATCCATCCATCCATCCATCCATCCATCCATCCATCCATCCATCCATCCATCCATCCATCCATCCATCCATCCATCCATCCATCCATCTATCTATCTATCTATCTATCTATCTATCTATCTATCTATCTATCTATCATCTATCTCACTTCCCACTTCGACCTCAGTCTCCTTCACGCCTTCCCCTCCTTCATTGGAACTCTTTCTGTATCACTCTCTGTATCCTTCTGTATCACTCTCTGTATCTTTCTGTATCACTTTCTGTATCTTTCTGTATCACTCTCTGTATCTTTCTGTATCACTCTCTGTATCTTTCTGTATCACTTTCTGTATCTTTCTGTATCACTCTCTGTATCCTTCGGTATCACTCTCTGTATCTTTCTGTATCACTCTCTGTATCTTTCTGTATCACTCTCTGTATCTTTCTGTATCACTCTCTGTATCCTTCGGTATCACTCTCTGTATCTTTCTGTATCACTCTCTGTATCTTTCTGTATCACTCTATGTATCTTTCTGTATCACTCTCTGTATCTTTCTGTATCAATCTCTGTATATTTCTTTCTCTCTTCTCATAAACTAGAAATTCTTCCATCGAATATGGATACTTGGAGATATTCCTGGTCGCAGGGGCTGTCTCTTCCTCGGTCAAGGTCAAAGACGGGGAACGTCAAGGTGACGATAGCCTCATCTGGAGCGCTGATGTAGTTGACGCATATCATCGATTGGTAATCAGGGCTACATGGATCTGGAGAGATGATGCTTCCTTGGATATCACGGAAAGTCTGACCACAGTAACCAATCGTCGTGTTGACTTTAACATGAACGAAAGAAACAATCACAATTGAAACATGACAAACAACTTCTCTCTTCGATAACTGTTTAGCTTGATAATTAATTCATTTTACTGCATTTACTCTAAATTTAACGACAGGTCGCTGCTATTTGTTCAGTGGCGGCGCTAGTGTGTCTAGGACTCTAGGGGGGATTAAAGACTAAGCCCCCTTAAAAAGGCCATCCGGTTTATTTAAATTGAAAAAAATATTTCCACGATTTTCGACCGGATGACTAAAAAAGGTCGTCAGACATTTTGGTGGTTGTAAATGCCCCCCCCCCAACTGAAATCCTGGCGCCGCCACTGTATTTGTTGCAACACGAACTATGTAGGAAGTTATTCCGGTTAAATGTTTAGATTAGACTTTGGAATGGGTGACTGCAGGAAAAGTTTTGCAGGAGAGGTAAAATAGTCAATGGTCAAGGCTGAATCTTTTAGCAAGAGCTAAAAACTTCAAAGAAGAAATTTAAGAACATGGGCATTTTTCATAGAACTCTCTAAATGTATGCCTACATTGCTCAGTTGCACTTGTGCATCTTTGCTATCATTAATGATTCAGAGCGAAGAAGAAATCTGCCAGCATCTAAAAAGCAGTAGACTAGTTGAAAAAGCAAGAGTCGATTTCCGCGGGGAATGTCGCCTCCCTCAGTTGCCCCGTATGCTGGCGTCCATGTACTCGCGTGTGAGTGGCTGTTGTTAATCGAGCAGGTTCGCTTCCGTGGGTATTCTGTTCTTTCGTCCATTGTATAAACAATTGTATAAACAATTGTATAAACAATAGTTACCGGTCCAATTGTTATAATATTCTCGTTTACATTTCAGGGCCGATGTTAAGGACTTTTTAGAACTGCACCCCCCCTTCTTTCTCTTCCCATCCTCCATGGTAAATTGTATCGGATGAAAATTACAGTTTTTACTATTCTTGACTGCATATGAGCGCTTCTACAAATGCACAAATCCAGTTCGAACTAGACATTTTGTGTAGAACTGCACGGCAAAGTAAAGACCCGGTTTACAGAGTGCACTAAACTATAGGAGTAGATCAGATTCTACGCTTCTTCTGCACCTCTTTCCCTGCAATCTATGCCAGCCTGATATTAATTTTGACTTTTTATGGTAATTTGGTAATTCTTCAGCACCGTTTTATCCAAGGAATAGTGAAGAAGTGGTAAGACCCGCTGATTGCGATCAACTGATTAACCATGTTCAATCTAATCCCATTTCTGTGTGTGTGTGGGGAAGGGGTAAATCCAGGTTTCTGGGGGTGGGAGGGGCCAGGACAGACCACTCCACCGCCGAGGCGGGTGGCGCTGACCAGTGGAAGATTTCTTACTTTTGTTGCCTCTTTTTTCTTTCTTACGACTTGTTTAGAAGGCTTATCACCTGATTTTATCCTCTGTTTCTTTATTCTGCAAGTGGACAAATCTTAACCATACATGCAAAAAGCAGCTCTTCAATTTTCCTAGGGAGTGTCGTTCCTGGGGGAAAGTTCCATTCCCCATAGACGTCTAGATTAAACACTGCTGATAAATTATCAACGACTCACCGCATTTTGCTTTTGGTTTGTAAGATAAGTCGATGTTTGATGTCGTCGCAACCAGACTATAGCCGCACTGCTTGCTTGCAAACGAACAGTTGACCGACGATGACGTCACGGAATCTACAACGCACACACACACGCACACACTCACCAACCGATTGAGGGATTTTCCAGAATTATCGGATCCCTCTCGTCACTGTAACATCACTCCTACATCATTTGGATCAGAATGAGGAAAATCGCCATCGACCGAATTAATCTTGGGAGAAGTTGTTGTGACTGTTCAGTTAAATGAACATGCAAAGTTCAGTCGCAATTATAAATTATCATTATTGCCGTCCATGAGATTTAATTTTTCTGATCATACATCTGAAGAATTTTTATACTTCTGTTTGTTTGTTAAACACGGCACCTTAAAGAGTTCAGAATAGGCTACGTCAACGCAGTTTTCTTCACTATAGCTTCTACGAAACCAATCTGTGCAGCTACTTTAACGCTTTGCCAACGAACTGCACTGGCTTCCCATTTCACTTTTCGTACACACTCAGTGGGCGCTGTAGGCCAATATAATTATAATGTCGTGTTTTTGTTGGATTACGCTGCTTGTTGTTAATTGGTCCATACGAATGTGGGGTGCCGTGGTGTAGTGTCTGTGCTGTCATAATAGCAGACAAACAGGGTCTGTGATCAACGGGAAGCTTCATTAGTGTCTCATCTTCCAGACACTACTACTATCTAAGACAGTTAACAACAGAAGATACGTTGGTGTTACCTTTCTTGGTCACAGGCTGTGGTGGTATCTGACAATTATCATCTGAAATACGAACGTCATCGATGCCAATATCAGTTGCGAATGGTCGATCGATCGTAGCGACGAACCCCAGCGAGTAGTTCCCAGTCTGGAGACAGACGGAAACCCTTTTCCAAGTGGATGACCCGGTTGCCAATGTCGCCTCGTATAGCACGCGGAGTGGGGCTCCGAGCTGAGAGTACGCCACCAGTTGCAGTCGGGCGATTGACGACGACTGATTGGACAATCGCATTGAGTAGGAGAACTGAAGGTTCGCCTGACGTGAAAGGGTGAGCAGAGGTGACGTCAAGGTCACCTTGTCGCCTGCTTCTCCAAAGCAGGAGCTGGCCAACATGTAGTAGCCTACAACACACGATCGAACTTTGAGGCTCTTTTAAGATGACCAGACGAGAAGATCAACCGCCATAATTATAAATGCATCTCGATACAACGTGGCGCAATATAAATGCTGTGGTTGTGTAGGCGTATACCTTGAAGAGATCCGCTTCCATCTGTGACTGGTCCTTGAGTGACGACGCCGGCATCGCTGGCCTGGATTCGCATCCAACTCAGAGCTCCAACCGTCGACGATTGGTATCCGCAGTTGAATGCGTCCTCGAAGTTACACGACACACTCACCTTCTTGCCTGCAAGAACAGCAGCACACGAAAGCGTATGAATGCAAGGGTGGATGGAAGGACGGATGGATGGACGGAGGTACAAAACACTAAGCTAAATGCTTTTCTTTAATTTCCTCTCTCTCGGTTTGCAGCTTGACTTCGAAAGTGGGTTGTGGTCGTACTCGCAAACTTGGAACTGACTTCTAAAGCCCCCACAAAAGCGATGCAAAAATAGTCATATTATTTTTTATCGTTGAATGATCGATTGCTGGAAGAGAGATGGAGAGACGATATAAAAATATTATTATTCCAGTTTACCACACGCTGCTTCGTCGCTTCCATCGGAACAATCTTTCCGTCCGTTGCAGATGAAGGTGTCCTTCGATGGAAGACATTTTCCATCTCCACAACGAAATTCCGTTCCCAAACGACAGTCTGCAATCAAAAACAGATTCCAGAGATTTGAATCGCTCAGTTATCTTAACGCTGTGACCGTTTATTATCAGATGACACTTTCACAAGAATCATCGCTGTTTTTAAAAGCAGGACGATGCCTTCCACCCTAGACATCAACGCTTTAGCCTTTGTCTCTATGTATTACAAAACAAGCAATTTGATAATTCAGACTCAATAAAAAAAGGCGCTACAGAAGAAGCATCATATTGCAGAGCGTTTCACATCAACTTTGTCAAGCATGAATATTCAGTTCGTCATTTCTATACCGAAGAGGTGAAGACTGCGCGGCATAAAACCAGACTATAATATTGACTAGGTCTCTAATACAATCTATGCCTGCATAAAAAGCCCCAGTGCCCCACATGCATCTTTTCCATCTTCCCAACCGGTTAGCTGAAATTGTAAAAGATCAGTCTGCCACAATTAGAATCTCCAGATCAAAACCTTTCTAGGCAATTCGGTTTTAGGCGTGATTTCATTATTACGGATACCGTTCTTGCTGGTAGTAGGTTATATTGACCGGGTCTCTAATACCCTCTTTGTCTGCGTCACAAGATCTTGAAAATAATAATCTCTTATTATCTACCAACCGCAGTATTTGATGGCGCATGGTGCCCGGCGAATTTCTGTGGCCGAGAAGTCGACGATGGTTTCAACTATACATGACGGCTGTGTCCACGCAGAGGGTCCGAGGAGGTTCCTGCAGTAGTTTCTGCTGTCCTTGATGTCGACGTCCGGCAGCATAGACGCACAGTCGCTCCCTACCTCAGCCCAACTCAGGCAAAGCTCACCGGATGCAGAACGGTTGTCTGTTCCTAAGTAACCGGTTCCCAGAGGATTCACGCGGCATTCACGTTCAGCGACTAACAACCCAACAGACGAACAACGAAGAAAAGAAAAGTTTATCTGCACAAATAGAACAAAAATAGGTTTGGCTTTGCAATGGAAGTGGTCATAACAGAATAATACTTATTAAAATCAATTTATTTTATGTGAACTCCAGAGACGAATTATTATTCTGACCGGACTAGGATTTGAATCCCAAACATCTCATTCATTCGTACACAACAATAACCAATTCACTATCGCAAATCTTTGACTTCTGACTAAAAAAAAGCCCAAAACTACTGCCGACAACCCTGTAGTGTTCGTCTAGTGTTCTTTTCTTCAACAAAATGACTAAAACGAGCTTTAGGCAAAAGCTAAATCAATCAATCAATCAACCAGTAAATCAATGCATGTTTTTATTCGAACCATTCAAGGCAAGTCACTAAAACAGCACTATACAAGTCTAACCAAATTTATCACATTGTTGTACGATGATGTCATCAACAGCCAATCCGGTGTAGCTGTCGTTTCCCCGCCTTCCCTCAATGACAATCTGATAGACTCCGCTGGGTAACGCGTCCTGAGTGAACAACCGATTCCACCCTGGTTCTGGTTGTCCGAAGGTTCTTACGACCGTCTGTTCGTCCTTCTCTTCAGAGACGACGATGATTGAGAGGACAGACACATCATCGGACGAGGCATCCATCCAGTAGAAGAGTTCAACGCACTGACCGGTTGTGTTCATGTAAGGCGACTGGAGACGGGCAAAGTAACCGAGACGCTGGTCGGTCGTTAGCATCAGCTGGAAATGACCACTATCTACAACAGCAGCAGCAACAACAACAACAACAACAACAACTACAACTACAACTACAACAACAGGCAGGCAACACGTTAGTCTTCAACGATAGAACTTTTTTCTCCGTCAATCTGAGTACACAGCAGCAACTTAGAGACTCTTTTTCTTTAGGTCTGCTGCCTCTCGTCAGGTCCAGATGCCCAACGACGCCACTCTTCTCGGTGTTGTGCCTTTTCTTTAAGTTTCCCATTATCCATCCTCCATCATCCAGTCCAAGAACTTATCCCTAGGTCTTCCTCTTCCCCTCTTCCCCTCCATTTTGCCCTCCACTATGTCTCTTTGCAAGGAGTTGCCTCTCAGAAAATGCCAAATGACAAAACTTAGAGACAAACTTGGATAAAGGAAATCGCACCATAAATGTTATAGCATGAACTCTTTAGAAATAAATAACTATTGCAGTGGCTTTAGATCTTAGGATAGAATAGGTTTACTTGAACCAGTACAAAAAAGTAGATTTGAGTTGGTTCTAATCATATCTAGAGGAGGATTGATGTGACTTTTTCATTGATGAAATTGTGACAGGTGCCAATCACTTGTAAAAATCAGAATTTGTTTATTACAACTTAACTCCTGCTGCATTGGCCAATAATTATATATGTGTGTGCGATTTATGCATGATTACACATTCGTAATTGAATTTAATAACTTCTAAAGCGCCGCGCTCTAATGGAGCTGAAGTAAGCATCGACCGATGGCGCTCCTCATAAACTAAGATCCAGATCATGTCGACTTGCACGTCAATCCAAGGAGCATGAAATGGTGGATGAGCAATTTGACAAAATAATGCAAGTTTTAAGTTGAGTACAGACAAGAGAGTGATCACATCGCACAGAAAGGCAACTCCAAATTAGATTTGACCAGAGAAAGACAATAAGATGGCATCGTTTAATAAATTGTGATGTAATGTAAATCTTCTATCATTTCTCAGCTCCTACAAAAGCCAGGTCAGGGAGCGACCAACTCATTCACCGGTGCTAAGAAATCAGATTTCTGATTTCAAGTTTTCTTGATGGCCAGACTTGAAATTTTCTTAACCAATGGACTTCAATTTTAAACTAGTTCCTTGCTGAACGCTGGTAATACGTCTTGGCTACAGTAAAGCGCTTCTTACTTGTATCCATTTTGTGAAACATTCTGAAACTGCAGAGATTTCAGAATCATTACTAATGCATCAAAAATAATTATGAATATTAAATCTAAGACAAAGATTTCCGTTCCTCAAATTAATCTCTTCTGATTTACAGAATAATTCTCACCAATGTTCAGAGTGTTATCGTAAGGAATCGATGAGACTAGGTCGGCAGTCGTCAGCGACCAAGTCTCGTTTGCGTCTGAATCGTTGACGAGAGGACAAAGACCGTTCTCAAAGCTGCAGAAGAATTCCGTGAAGTCTGTTGTTTTAAAACAAAATCCCGATTAACTCCCTTAAAAGACAACTTAATTTGTTATAACATGCATTGCACAATGTCAGGGTAGGCTAATTATTAGGAGGAGAATATCAGGGCTGTATTGGCAAAATTATAGGTGAGCACACAGTTGTCTAAGCATGTCTGCAGGTAATTTTCCCGTATACTAGACACATAATAATTATCAGTTTGTGAGGTCAGTACACTCTGTATACCCGCGTATAGGTCTACCCTCGACTAAACAGTCTAAACAGCCCTGGAGGAATTGTTGGCAAATTTTAAATGCATGACCCAATCCAATCGGCAGCCAATCTCTGAATTAACTTTAATCCTCAGATCAAAACAATCCGGATTAATTACAGATTCAAATTCAATCTCACTTAATTATTGCGTTCAATTACAATAAAGATTAAAAATACTTTGCCTTAGTTTCTCTCTCATTCGGTTGATGCCCATTGTATACCGATCCCTGACTCCTCGTTCCTCTTATCTATCTACTGTCTTGCATATTATGGACATAAGTAGATAGATTAAGACTATTCTGGGACATTTGACCTTAACCATGGTTCAACTTTTCCAAATCACCCATAACCATGGTTCAAAAATATAACCACCCAAACCATGGTTAAACTTTTTCCAATCAACCCAAACCATGGTTAAACTTTTCCCAACTTTTCCCAACTTTTCCCAACTTTTCCAAAACTACCCATAACCATGGTTCAAAAATATATCAACCCATAACCATGGTTCAAAAAATATACCGACCCAAACCATGGTTCAAAAAATATACCTACTCATCAAAAAATCAACCACCCCATAACCACCCCAGCACGCGCCTATGACTCATCATGTGGGGAATACTCATCATCACATGACCACCAAGTCTTCATTATCTACCCACGAATTAAAAGACTCCGGATATCCAACCCACTTCACGAGTGATTTCTTCCCACGTTTCCTGATAATCTTTTCTATTCTAAATATTTCTTGAGTCGTTTTCTGTAGCTCCTCTTCATAAAAACTACCTTGTATTTCCTCACCATTAGAATCAGTAATCTTATAAGTTGGTGGAACCGTGTATTGAATCTGGGATACTGTAAATACCTCCTCAGTCCATCGGGGTGTATATCCCTTCTCAAAAATGTTCTTCTTCTTAGTTATTCTGACTTTATCACCAATTGAAAACTTTGGAACAATAGGCTCTGAAATCTCTTTACCATTTAAATTCATAAATACGGTCCTTTCATTCACTTTCATACTAGCCTTAACGGGTGTCATTTTAATGGAAGAATGCCTTGTATTATTATAATTGATAACCATTTCATCTAATATATCGATATATCTTCTCGTTGAATTAGCTGTAAAATACTTGAACATTTTATCTTTCATCGTTCGGTTCCATCTCTCAACGACGCAAGATTTTTCCTCATTCTCAGTAGAGTACAAATCAACCAAATTCTTGACATCCTTGTTATA
The DNA here is from genome assembly GCA_949752735.1 of Lumbricus terrestris. Lineage (NCBI taxonomy): Eukaryota > Metazoa > Annelida > Clitellata > Crassiclitellata > Lumbricidae > Lumbricus > Lumbricus terrestris. The sequence goes on from OX457045.1 coordinate 1,330,330, forward strand.
AAATTCTTTGCCTTTGTCAACCCATAATTTCACAGGCTTCCTCCCACCCTTGAGTATCTTCACGAAACCGCTTGCTGTAGATTTCCCACTCTTATCATTCAATGGTACAATCCAACCGTACTTGGAAAACACATCTATAACGGTTAGCAGGTATTTTTCACCATCATTATCTTTAGCAAACGACTGCATATCTACTAGATCAGCAGCCCAAATCTCATCTATCCCATTAACAATCACCTTCCTCTTCCTAAAATGTCTAACAACTGGTTTATGCAACTCATCAGCTAATTGATCAGTCCATTTCACTTCAGAGCTTTTTTTAAACCTAACCCAAGACTCGCTTTAGTAGATAATATAGGCTTGACAATGGCCCTCTCTACACGCTCCCGGATAGTAGGATTAGAAATATTATTCAAATCATTAATCATCACCCTATCCGCAATATTCCTAGAAGCTGTATCGGTGTGTTGATCGTAAGCAAGATCGTGATAATATGCCGCGTTGTCTACTCGATTAATGGGTTTGCTCCAATCTTTAGGAGTCCTGTCTGGATTCAGTCTCATGTCTAACCTAGTACCTGGACCGAGAAATTGATGGCCTGGTAAATGCATCTCACCGGGAAACTTAGCCCATGGTAACTTTATGGTACTAGTGGCCGCATTCAATGAACTAACTAAATCTCCACCTTTCATGGCTCCTTTTACGAATTGAGTTTTTGTTTTCCCGCATACAACACAAACACCTCTAAGCATTGATCTCCCGTTATTCGTTACTACGTTCTGCACATCTCTCGTTTCAGTCTTTTTTTTACACTTTACGCAATACATCTCGCTTTTTTAATATATAAATAAAATGGAAATCAAAGATTTGAGTTGGGAATCTGAGCTATCGAAAAGATTTAATAATCCTTTGCTACCTAAAAGTATACGGGGGCTGGTAATCGGAAAGTCAGGCTGTGGCAAAACGACGCTTCTTCTGAATCTATTACTCAGGTCAGGCTGGTTGGACTATAATAACCTCCAGGTATTCGGTAAATCTCTGTTTCAACCTGAATATCGTATTATTAAAAAAGCCTTCGAAGAAAAATTACCAAAAGAATCGATCGTTGGATTATTCGAGCTTCAAGAGGAAATCATGAAACTAAACGCGCCGCCAGCCCTCGTTATGGAAGAAATGGCCAAAGAATCAAAAGCCAAATCTGATATAATTGCCAAGTTCTTTGAAAACGCCGAAGACGTACCAGACCCGAGAGACTTGAGTAGCGAAAAGAAGAATCTAATGATTTTTGATGATTTACAATTGGAAAAACAGAAAACATGCGAAATGTATTATATTCGGGGGAGGCATAGTAATGTGGACTGTTTTTACCTCGCACAGAATTATTTCAAAATACCGCGACAAACGATCAGAGAGAATGCAAACTTTATTTGCCTGTTCAAACAGGACCCGAAAACCCTTAACCATATTTACTGCGACCATGTTAGTATAGACATGCATAAAGACGAATTTAGAAAACTATGCAAAACGGTGTGGAAACAACCGCACGGATTCATTGTTATTGATCTAACTAGTAAAAATAATGATGGTAAATATCGCTGCGGTTTCGACCTATTTTATGAAATCGAAAATCCTCTGTAGTAAAAAAATTATTGAATAATAACAAATGGAATCATCGCTTCTCAAACAGATAGCTGATAATACGGAAAAGACGGCCCGTAACACAGAACCAAAAAAGTCATTTTACATTTTCCTGAGCGAAAAGAGCTCACGAATCAGAACAGATTTTAATCCGTCAATTGAACTGGACACAAATAAAAACTATGAAATGGCTCTTGTAAATCTCGAAACGTACTATTCTTTTCCAAATATCGACGCGACAAACAACAACTTCACATATTCACCAGATGATGACACAGACTGGATTACCATAAAAGTCCCTGAAGGATGCTATGAAATAACTGAAATCAACGAATGCATACAGAGAATAATGAAGAGGAGAGGGCATTACGATGAGATAAATTCAGAGTACTGTATCTCAATACAACCAAACACCAATACGTTGAAGTCTGTATTAAATATAGCACCAGGCTATCGGGTTAACTTTGACCTCAAGAATTCAATCGGATCAGTTCTAGGTTTTGAAAGATTACTCTATCGGAGCGGATATAACGAATCGCAGAACTTGGTAAATATAATGAGTATTAGCACTTTGCGAGTGACTAACGACATTATCGGGTCTTCGTATATTAATGGATCAACGGCGAACGTGATACATTCTTTTTTTCCAAACGTAGGGCCAGGTTACAAGATTTTCGAAGTGCCACACAATTTAATATATCTTCCCATTACGCTATCTTCGATTTCAACGATGACGACGGCGCTCACAGACCAAAATGGGAAACAGGTAAATCTTAGAGGAGAAGACTTGACGATTCGTTTTCACATCAGAGAAGTTTGAAAGTTTTTTTTGTTAATTTATAAAATGAGTCGCTACACATGCTTAAAAGTTAATATTTCGGAAGCGCAACAAGAGAAAATTAAAAAATCTCTTCAAGCGGGAACTGGTGTGAGTATCAAACTAAGCCATAGCGATATAAACGGAGAGCATGCTTTGGCTTTCACGCAAGCACAGGTCAATAAATTAGCCAAAGCGTATGAAAAAGGAACAGGTGTGATCATCAAAATGAGTAAAACGCAATTGGAGAATAATAAGAAAGTCCAAGGGGGATTTATAGGTGCTATACTTCCGTTTCTAGCAACAGCGGGTAAATTCCTTGTGTCTAAATTACTACCTAGTTTAGCGATGGGGGCCATGACAGGTGTAGGTTCCGCGACCGCGTCGAAGATTGTTGATTCAATCAGCGGATCTGGTGTAAAGTACCTGAAGAAAATCTATGCGAAGAAAGGTGATATGACGTGTAAGATAAAATCAGTCGGGTCTGGTTTGTACTTATCCCCATGGTCAAAAGGCGCCTCGATAACAGGATCCGGGTTGTACATGAAAACAGGGTCGGGGTATGTGCCTATAGGTAGAGGACTTTTGTTTGGACCAAATTCCCCGTTTCAAAATATTCCGATACTCGGCATGATATTGTAAATTATCTAATCTAAAAAATATATCGCGTAAATAAAACGAATGGAATACGAAGGCATCAAAATAGAACAATCACTCTATCCGAAGCTACCATCGGCACCGGAAGGAGAAATACATATCGTCACAGGGTCGGCGCAAACGTATCGACTTCAAAAGATTGGTGAAATTAAGAAGGAAATCGAGCAAGTACGCGATAAAAGAGCAGCGTTGAGTAAAAAGTACCATAGAAGTGTAAGCGTGATCGGCGCAGTAGGTGGCATCCTCTCAGCAGTCACGATGGGGCTTGGAATTTCAGGAATCGGAGTATTATCCACTATAATCGCAGCACCCATTGCTATGGCTTTGGAGGGAGCGGCATTAGGTGTGGGGCTGCTAAGTATAATAGGTATCTACATCAGTAAAAAGCTGGCGTTGAAGGCAGAGAAGCACGAAAAGATCAAAACGCTAGCCGACGCGAAACTCAACACGATCAGCGACCATATTTCAAAAGCTCTCATGGATGATAACATTTCAAACGAGGAATATTCCCTGATTCTGAGCGAGATTGAAAAATTCAACAGCATGAAAGAAGAAATTAGGAGTAATATCAAAGTTGCGATCGACGCGATGGACGAGGTGACGAAACAATCACTCATCGATCGTGGAAAAGATGAAGCCCGGCAGTACTTTCAATCTATGTTTGAGAAAAAAAAAGACTAACGCAAACATACGTGAAAACATGTAGACGTATGTTGTTACGTCTGGAAATACGTCTAACATTCGCAAACATACGTGAAAACATGTAGACGTATGTCGTTACGTCTGGAAATACGTCCAACTTATGTTTTGAAACATGTCGAAAAAACACGTCTGAAAACATTATATTTTTTTTCTACTTAAAATGTCGTTTCCAAAAAACACCGACCCCGCGAAAAGAGAGTTTATCGTTGCTGAATATCTGAAAACCAAGAAGAATTTTCAACAAAACTTTTTATCGGAGAGATTGGGAGATTCGGGACTGCAAAGTATAATCGCTAGCTACATCTGTAAAAAGCTGATGATGAATGAAAAGATCAAAACGCTAGCTGACGTGAAACTCAACACGATCTGCGACTATATTGAAAAAGCTCTCATGGATGATAACATTTCAGATGAGGAATATTCGTTGATGCTGAGTGAGATTGAAAAATTCAATAACAAGAAAGAAGAGATTAGAAGTAAAATTAAAGTCGTGATGGATGTGGTGAACGAGGTGACGAAGAAGTCAGGTAGAAAAACAAAAAACGAATCTATCAAAAAGACAAAACATACGTGAAAACATGTAGACGTATGTCGTTACGTTGGGAAATACGTCCAACTTATGTTTTGAAACATGTCGAAAAACACGTCTGAAAACATTATATTTTTTTACTTACTTAAAATGTCGTTTCAAAAAATAACCGATCCCGCGAAAAGAGCTGATTTCGTTGTAGAAAATCTGAAAATAATCGATGAACATAATCAACAAATTTTATGGGGTTTAATAGGTGATTCGGAGATGGGAAGTTTAATCGACAGCTATAAAAATCAGATGATGAAAGCTGAGAAGCACGAAGAAATCAAAACGCAAGCTGTTGCGAAACTCAACACGATCAGCGACCATATTACAAAAGCTCTCGTGGATGATATCATTTCAGTTGAGGAATATTATCTGATTCTAAGCGATATTAAAGAAATTTGGGGCAATAAGATTACAACCATAGCGGAATCGTTACGCAATCAAGTAATAAGTCAGGAGGTACTTGCAATCTATGTTTGAGAAAAATAACGAATCTGTCTGAAAATACGTCCAACTTATGTTTTTTTTTCACACGTCCAAAAACACGTCTGAAAACATTAAATTTTTTTTCTTACTTAATTAAAATGCCGGGTATAATTATCAAAGACTTCGCGAAAGGAGACGATTACAGAGCAAAATATCGGAAAAACAGGGAGTATATTAATCAAAACAATTTATCGGAGTTAATAAATGATTCGTGGGCGCAAAGAACAATCCTCGACTATATCGATAAAAAGCATAAGATGAAAGCTGAGACGGATGAAAAGATCAAAACGCTAACTATAGAGACAATCAACACGATCAACGAGTATATTTTAAAAGCTCTCCAAGACGATAACATTTCAGATGAGGAGGGTCCGGTAGATATTAAATCCGAAATGGAAGGGGGAGAAAGAGACTATCAATGTACGAAATGTTTTTCAGTTGGTAACGAATCTATCAGTGTCCCCACGAAAAAAGAGTTTATCGATGGAGAATTGGGGTTGCGAAATGTAATCGACAACTATATCGATCAAAGGTTGATGACGACAGCTGAGATGGTTGAAATAATGGAATCGGAAGCCGTCATGAAAATATTCGCGAACGGAGATCCTAGTACAGAAGAAGAAGAAATCAAACTTGAGTTAATTTCATGTGAGGATGGATCGTTCCTCGACGAGTTAGTAGATTACGAAAACAATAGAGACGAGAAATTCCGCACGATCAGCGACCTTATTTCAAACTATATGGGGAATGTGACGGAATATTCTCGGCACCTTGCGCGAAAGAGGAAGAGGAAGAGAATTCGCCAGGCAGCAAGTGCAACCCATGTTTGATAAAATAACGAACATACGTGAAAACATGTAGACGTATGTTGTTACGTCTGGAAATACGTCCAACTTATGTTTTTTTCACACGTCCAAAAACACGTCTGAAAACATTATATTCCTAATTTTAAAATGTCGTTTTATAAAATAACCGACCCAGCGAAAAGAGACCTTATCGTTGCTGAATATCTGAAAACAAAGAAGAATATTCAACAAAACTTTTTATCGGAGAAATTAGGTGATTCAGGACTGCAGCAAGATTTAACCAAGTTCTTCAAACCTATCGTCGATTCCCAATCCGCAATTTCCAAAGAGCAAAATGTCTTATTGTCTGCGATCAACCAAAATTCGGTAGCTACTTCAAATGCGCTACAAGCACTTCCTTCGTTACAGGGTCTTCAATTTCCTCAGCGTCCGGCGATAGAAGCGTATAGCTCCGATCCGACCGAGGATATCAGAACCCTGTATTTAGGAGATATGGCGACAAAGTACCTTCGTCAATACGCCTCTGATAAAAAAATAGCCGACACGACGTTCGGAATAAAAGAAAAAAATGGGCAATTCTATATCGGTGACACTCCGATTTCGATTCAAGGAGATGACGTGACGGTTGTAAATAAGACTTACACAGGAACACCGGGACTTTGGGAGTTGTTGACGATGAAAGAACCGAACGCCACGATATACGATGATAATGACAAGACCGATTACGCTGAAATTCTGTACGCGACGAATGCTATAGCACAGGAAAAAAATCCTAACAGACCTAGATCATCTGTGGGTGCCAAATGGAAAATTGTCCAACCGATATGGGAAAATAGGCCCCGCAGTACAGTAGGTAAAGGTGTCGGCGTAATCGTCATCTCCGAAGACCCAAATGTATTAGTGAAACGGCTAGATTTATTAGTTAACGGCTTCAACGTGGGTAACACCGGAGTAAGAAACGAGCTCGTATCGATATGCGACGCGCTACTTCGACAAGGAGTGATGAACAAGGATACTTACAAAAATTTAATGTCGATATTATAAAATGATGATCAAAAATAGAATGAGTTACAGGAGGCGATACGTTATCGGCGGATCTGGTATAGTTGATGCTATTTCAGGATTTTTCAAAAGACTAGTCACATCGAATGCCGCCAACCAGCTAGCAGCGAGAGCTCTTAGTGCTAGCAAAGACGTGGCGATAGAAATTGGGAAAAAGGCTATCGATGTTGGGAAAACAGCTGCAACCGACGCTGGTAAACGATTAGTGGAGAAAACAGCGGTAAAACTGTTGGCTGCTCCAAAGAAACAGGTTACGCAGGAAACTCGAGATATTCTTGCTCGACTTAGTAGCATCGGAGCGAATCCGGAGAGCGCTAATATTAATAATATGATGATGGGGAATGGCATATTGATCCAAGATTTAGTGCGTAAGCGAAACGGTGCAGGAATGAAAGTCGTGTAAAAAAAATATTATTCTACAATAAAATGATGTCTGATATTCTAAGATTTACCGATGAACCTCTGATTGATGTGTCTATCGAGAGCTACGAATGGCAACAGTATAACCCGATATCGGGATCGCAAATAAACACCCCGTCGAATATTACAATTATCATCGAAAGTCAAAGTATTTACTGCCATCCAGCGGAATCTTATCTATTATTCGAGGGTAGATTGACGAAGGCGGACAACCTCAACACCGCGTACGCTAATGACGATGCTGTAACCCTTACGAATAATGGACTTATGCATCTATTCCAACAAATTTCGTACAGAATGTCGAACCAAGAAATTGAAACGATATCTAACCCAGGCCAGGCAACGACGATGTTCGGTTTACTCAAATACCCAAATGATTTTCAACTGGCACAAGGGTTAAATCAGCTGTGGTACAAGGACAGTGGCAGGACGGCTGTTATCGCGGATAACCAAGGTTTCAGCATTCGACAGTCATATCTAATTCAAAAACCGGGGGTAAAAGGCACGTTTAGCTTTATCGTTCCGTTGAAACATATTTTTGGATTTTGCGAAGATTACAACAAGGTTGTTTATGGTGTGAGACATGAGCTAATTCTTACTCGTAAAGCCGACGATGACGCAATTTTTAGACACGCTGATGCGGATGCTGGGAAAGTCGTACTTGATAAAATCTCGTGGTTTATGCCTCATGTTATACCATCTCTTATGGAGGACCACCAATTGAACAAAACGATCGCATCGAAAGCAACGTTCCTAGTTGGATTCAGGGCTCGCCAATGCGATGTTACAGTCGTCCATCCGTCGACTAGTTTTGAATGGAAACTTGGCGTCAAGTCATCTCCTGAACAACCTAGGTATGTCATAATTGGATTTCAAACCAATCGAGATGGCAACCAGGAACGTAACCCATCGATTTTCGATCATTGCAATCTGACTAACATGTACGTGATGATGAATACAACCCGATACCCAGCCTTCGACTACTACCTATCATTCCCGAATCAGCAATTCTCGCGAGCGTACAGAGCAGCGGCTACGTTTAGCGAAAAATTCTACGGAATGGACGAAAAGTTAACGCAAAGCAATATCACACCGGTAGATTTCAAAGAGCTGTACCCGATTATGGTGTTTGATATGAGCAGGCAACCCGAGCGTCTGAAGTCCTCGGCAGTTGATATCCAGATCAGAGGTACTTTTAGTGTGGCGCCGCCCCCTGGGACGAAAGCGTACGCGGTGGTGATTTATGACAAGTTATTCAATTTTCAATCGGATGGTGACAAAATAGGTAGTATCTACTAAATTGTGTAAATTCAAAACTAAATGTGGTTTCGAATTTTAAGGTCGTAAGTACGCCGCTGAAAAATCCCTGCCTAATATGACTACAGGGGCGTTCGCTTCAGCAAATATCTCGAGGTATTCGGTATTTGTTAAGTAAACTACGGTATTGCCCGTTGCGTTAATATACAATCCAATAACACCTCCCCCACCAGCAATCTGCATGTACGATGTTCCATTTTTGTATAGGAAAACGTTACCGTAATTTTTTGTAATATCGTCCTGAAATTCAACATAAGCGGAAACGATGTAATATCCAGCTTTCTGGGGGAAGAAACGGTTCGAACTGGTGATGAAACAATTATCAGTATCAAATCTTGTTGTATTAAAATTTACTTTTGTGTGAATTATACCAGGAATACCTTGAAATTTAGGATCGGAATTGTAAGCACTAAACGCTGGACCAAATGCAGTCGAATGTATGTAATTCTTTGTAGCCGCGTCTTGAAGATCGGAAGGATCTGCCACATTAATCAGCTTCTTGGTACCCAAGTCTATATTTTCCACCGCTGCGTTCGCTCCATCTCGTCTTAGAAAAGTATTGTTGATTTGAGGATATGTGACACCACCCGCTTCTACCCGCGATGCCGATCCACCATCCATTTGTCCAAAAATGTTAACAGGCATTTTATTATACGATGATATTTTTAACTTTCCCATCGATTTGGTAGAATTTAGGGTCGTAAGTACGCAGCTGAAAAGTCAAAGACCCCAATGTTTGCGTCAGCGTTTGACATTGCAATTACCTCGAGGTAGTCGGTCTTAGTTAATCGAACTAGGCAAGTACCCGATATATTATTATTCACTCCAGCCGTACCTCCACCACCATAGTCACCTCCACCACCGGGCATCCTCATGTAGATTATCCCACTTTTGACTATGGAAACAGCACCGACAGTTCTTGCATCACCGGCGCGAAATTCCACAAACACCGAAACCATATAAAATCCAGCTTTCTGAGGAAAGAATCGATTCAAATTGAAACAATTATCCGGATCGAATCTTTCTCTCGGGAAATTTAGTGTCACGATGGTGCGGGCAGGGATAGCCTGGGCACTGGAGCCGTAAGCACTAAACGCCGGGCCAAAGTTGGTCTTTGTGAGTCTAGATACTGCTGAAGCAATTTGTTCGTCGACATATTTTTTATTAGTCAAATGATTATCGTTGGATGGAACGCCAGGGTGATTCGTTATCAAATCCATGCCTTGTCCGTAACTTAGAGCCTCATCCATTCCGCAATCCGGATTATTCGTTATAGGTAGGCCTATGATGCAGTAGCCATTCATATTTAGTTCTCCAGTAGCCGGATTCGTTCCATCTCGTCTTAGAAAAGTATTGCCGGCTGTGGAAAATGTGACGCCGTCCGATATTACTCGTGGCGCTGATTCGCTAACCATTTGTCCAAATATGTTTACAGGCATTTTATTAGTATAAATTATTTATAACGTCTTGAAATTTACAACCGTCTGACACAGTCTTTTTTAGGACGTAAAGGCATAAATGACCGCAAAAGACTTCACCATCTGGTTGAATTCGTTCACTGTTGTAGTAGATGGGGCTATGTAAATACTTGACGAGTTCTGTGGGTGGTGGTAGGCCGTAACTATCGAAATATATTTTATCCTTGCCCTTCTTTAAAAACGAGCACCAGTGGGTCCCTCTTCCTTGCGAGTCGTCCAAGTTTAGTATCCCACACTCATTTCGTCTAGGTTTTTTCGGTAGTTCATCTCGTAAGAAGACGCCACGGAAGTTTTTTATGTTTAGTTTTTTCACGGCTTCGATCAGCTGTATGTTCGAGAGAGGGACATTTGGTAATACAACACCTTCAACGTTTATTTCTTTGTTTGTTTCAAAGCTCATTTTTATTTGTTTCTTCTAAATATTTTATAAAATCATACGCTTTTTCCACCCGATCTATTTTGTTCGCTTTTTGCATATTTTTTTCCAATAGTACTGGGCAAATATTCATCCAATTCACAGCTTTATGAAGTTCTTTTTCATCGAACGATGATATTGGTGAAACAAAATCGAGATTCCAAACCGAGCCGTGATTGTCCATATTCATACCCTCTTCAAATTGGAACTCGATCCATTTCGTAAATGTTTTAAGACCGATACCGAGTTTACTTTTGAGACACTCTGGGATTTCCATTTCACATTTTGGATCTGTCATTTTATCACGCCGTTGAGCTTCTATGCGGATGAGATAATAATTATGTCTACAATTTTTGCATACATTAGCATATCCGTCTTTTTGGAATCGATTTTTATCGTATTCAGATATGTTCTTCTCTATTTTGCAGCCGCTACAAACTTTTCTTTCCTTCGTTTCTCTGTTCTCTAGCATTGCATATTTATAAGCACGCTCCTTTGCTTTGGTATTATGGCACGTTTTGCAGCTCGTATAAATTCCGTTCCTTTTTGTTTTATCTTTATGAAATTCGTTAAAACTTTTTTCAATCTTACAGCAGCAGCAAACTTTTTTGTTTTTTGTTTCCCCCACTTCAAGCTCTGAGTATTTTTGTCTAAGTTCCTTCGTTTTGATAATGACACACTTTTTACAAGAAGCAAAATAGCCGCTCTTATTACGTTTGTTTTTGTAAAATTCAGTTAAGCTTTTCTCCATTTTGCAATTGTTGCATAATTTTAAGTCTGCCATTTTATATTAGGATATTTTTTTTCTTAAGTAGATTTCAATAAATAGTGTCCATATGCTAACGTGCTTATACCATCGTTCATTATTACTCTTTTATCGTCTGCAGCGGATAGTGCGACTTTGTTCACCTCTTCGGTGTAGATATCATGAAGATGGGATCTGATGACGTTCATTTTTCTCGATTGTTCTCGTTGGGTGAATAAGCAATCTTTGTAGTCTTCATGAGTAATTGATTTCTTGACGACATTTTTCTTAACACCTTTGCATTTCTTGTGGTCTATGCCTGCTATTTTGTAACTGTACAACTTGGATCTCAACCCCACGAATTCCTCAATCTGTTTACCTGCAGCTTCATCCTTGAACAAACCTATAACTTTCTTATTCACTCCAGTTTCAATACCAGACGGATGATCTTTTGGATAGTCCGACGTGTCAAACATGCTTCTAACATCGGGGGATATATCAGCGTAAAAGTCTACGGTTTTAATTTCGTAAGCTAGTGAATCAGTATCGGTGAATAACAGTTTAGCTCTATCTCCATACTTGTCCTTGATGTAATTATAATGAAAAGAATACATCAAAGTTTTACTCAAGTCTAGGATACACATACCGAGATATATCGGCTTGTTATAGATCAACGAAGTCTTCTTCATATGAATAGCAATTAAATTTTGATCAAAAATAGTCCGACTGCCGTAACTCGTTTTAGCCGCTAGTTTTATGGCTTGCTTCTCGCTTGAAACCAGTTTAATATCTACGCGAGACTCTATATTTTCGCAAGTTTTACCAAACACACTGTTGTTCATAAGTTTGAAAAAGTCTTTCTCGAAATCGTTGGTTGCTTTGGTCCTCAGGTTAGTATTTAGGTCGATATATTTTTTCAACCAGGTGCTTTCTTCAAATTTAATTCCGCGATGAATTTTGGTAATCTTCAAACCTAGGCTTTCATACTGCTTCAAATTTTCGTAATGGACAATGTACTTTACTTTATCATTCAGGTTTGGAATGAGTTTAGAAACAGTTGAAGTTTCGGGTATGATATTCTCAGGAGCAAGAGGGTAGTCGTTGTGAAGATCGTGTAAATCTTTAGGATATTCCAAGTCCACCTCCAATATACACGGTGTTGACCTCCAGTCGTTTAGCTCATCATTAGTCATCCATTTAAACCCGTGAGTTGGAAGATTCTTACACATTGCATATCCATACAAATTGTTAGCGTCTAAATACGTTATAAATGATGAGGGCTTGCTATTATCAAACGTGGATATGTACTTGTTATTTGCTTGCCCATAACGATGTGAAATTGTGCTAACACCACCTCTTATCCCATGCTTGACCATTAGTATCATATCGTAGTCGCTTAATAATTCCAACTTTACTCCAGTCAACTTTAATGAGGCATCCCATGCTAGTCCAGGAGAAGTGTAATACCAGGCGGGATCCAGGTTGTAGTTCTTCATACAAACGTCTCTGAAATTCTCAAAGACATCGGCTAGTAGGAGAACATCACTCACGTTATATAAATCGTGATATTCTCTGAATGTTTTGAAACCGAATTCTTTCCATACCTCCTGTGCATGGTTGTAGTCTTCGTCACTGATGCCCGAGTCGTTTAGTTTTGAATAGAATGCTGACTTTAGCGGTAGTTCTGTTTCATTCAATTGATCGATGGAACTAACGTGGTCGTATGGATAAACCCCTTTTCTTAGCAAGAGATCGAGTTGATTACCTGTGTAGTACTTGCTTACATTTTTACACTGGTCTTTGCTTAGATTCTTCGATAAGGCGTCGAGACCCGCCGGCATGAATCTAAAACTATCGATGAAACGTAATTCTCGTTTGACCGCTTTCTCTTTCCCTTCTTTATTAATAAACTTATCGACTACGATCTCTCTGCTAAATGAGATATACTTTTCTTCGTTGCAGGGTATGCATTTAATCTGTTCATTATTACCACCCCGTAATTTCTTCACGAATAGATGGCTATCGTAGCCGGTTAGATTATGGAATACTACTGGGAAAAACTTGGGAACTTTATACTTTAGATTACAAATCTTATGAGCCGCGCCTCTGAATTTACCAGTAAGATGACAGTGGTCCCTTACTCGTATGTCATTATCATCATCACCATCAGAGAACTCACCCCCGCATATATGGCAAACAGTAGCCGAGTCGTATAGCTCCTTGTCGTCCTTTCCAAATATCATTTTCTCTGGAAATTTAAATCGATTATAAATATCTTTTATATCCACTATAAGACTATCAATAAATATCTGCGCTACATCATCGTCTTCGCTCTTCGCTGTGAATGTTACAGGAGCTTGCGAATATAGGTCTTCATCGAAACATTTTATGTAGTAACAAAACGAGCTAGGAGTATGTTTCTGGTATTTATTGGTGTAAGACGTGCTGGGATCGGGTTGGCATGTATCGATCGGTTTAATGAAGGATTCGAAATCCGCGTAGATAATAAAAGGTACTCTCATTTTTCGATAATAATTTTTAAAACTCAACATAGTTCCTGGACCTGGGAGTTCTATTCGTTGGGCTTCATGTTGCGAACAGTACTCGATGTGTTTTTTAAGCGAGTCTTTCGTTCTGTAACCGATTAAACATCTTCTACAATAGTGCATCGAATTTACAGATTTTTCTGTTCGTGCCGCCATCAATCTATTAAAGTTCTTGATCCAACAGTAATGCTTCTTTTCATCGTCGGAAATAAGCAGTAGATCTATACAGGTATCGCTTTCATGCTTCGATATGTATAATGGGTATACGCTCTTTTCAAAGCCGAATACGCTAACGCTAATGTTATTACTACGCTCAAACTTATTTATAATATTAGCATCAGCAGCAACTGGGAACACGATACCGCTCCAATCGAGTTTCTCAGATTGTTCTATCAGGTCTTTAGTGATTCTTTCAGGGTGCTCATCAACTGGATTCAACGCTCTAGTAATACACCATTTGAAACATTCTTCGTCATCGTTTTTCGGATTAATAATAGCCTTTTTATTGGCTAAATACTCGGGAAGCTGAATATATGAACTACCTTTCAATGGTTTGTATACCACTGTATCGATATCCAACTTCAAAACAGCCTTGAATCGCCAATTACTACCTCGCATCTGATAACTCGCCATGCTCTCCTTAATTTTATCCACTGCGTTGGTATATATTTCCTTCACATCGGTTGCTTCTAAAATGATATCAGTCTTTGATTTGAAATTAGGCTCAGCCGTTGCTATTTCACCGGATTTTATGTCTACTTTCTCCATTACACACATGAGATTGAGTTGAACTTTTACTCCTCGATTTTTCGCTAACAGCCTAACTACCTGCGATTTCACAGCCTTCAGAAAAGATGCAACATCGACCCTGTTGTTACCCTCGATCGTGTATCTTTTTGTAAACCCTTTGATGGCCGTCGCAGTCTCTCGAAGTTTGAACTTATTAACGGGTGGTTTTATTCGAGGGGGTAACTGACTAATCTCACTAGTCAACCAATCCGAAAAAGTAGCTTTATTTTTCCCCATAAATTTCCAAATAGTAGACACGTGTGCTGTAAGTTCCTCTTTTCCTAATCTTGAGTATCCTCGTGTGCCTCTCTGTTTCGCAATTTCTCGCAATTCTCGTACAGTGCCGGGAGTACGCGTTGGAACCTTAATGTCTACGGTCCGAGCGCCTCGCTGATCTCCTTGTAATATGACTGCGATAAGTTCCGCTTTTCGTAGTCTCGAGTATCCTTTTTGTCCTCTCTGTTTAGGAATTTGCCGCAATTGTTTCAGATTATACGCTGTGTAGTCCATTTTATATTGGGATTTTTTGTCTTTAAGTCGAGATGCATATTCCATTTCTCAGTTATTTTATATACACAAGAGAAAAAAAATATTTTGATCGAGTGACTCATCATCGAAACTACTGGAAATTCCCCACATGATGA
Organism: Lumbricus terrestris; assembly: GCA_949752735.1. Taxonomy (NCBI): domain Eukaryota; kingdom Metazoa; phylum Annelida; class Clitellata; order Crassiclitellata; family Lumbricidae; genus Lumbricus; species Lumbricus terrestris. The sequence continues at coordinate 1,345,429 of OX457045.1, forward strand.
GTCATAGGCGCGTGCTGGGGTGGTTATGGGGTGGTTGATTTTTTGATGAGTAGGTATATTTTTTGAACCATGGTTTGGGTCGGTATATTTTTTGAACCATGGTTATGGGTTGATATATTTTTGAACCATGGTTATGGGTAGTTTTGGAAAAGTTGGGAAAAGTTGGGAAAAGTTGGGAAAAGTTTAACCATGGTTTGGGTTGATTGGAAAAAGTTTAACCATGGTTTGGGTGGTTATATTTTTGAACCATGGTTATGGGTGATTTGGAAAAGTTGAACCATGGTTAAGGTCAAATGTCCCAGAATAGTCTTAATCTATCTACTGACATAAGCCAAGTGATTAGATTAGATTAGATTAGATTAGATTAGATTAGATAAGATTAGATTAGATTAGATTAGATGGGGTTCTGTTTGGATTGAAATACGCTGAATTAGTTTAGACAATCTTGACTTAGCCTATACGACTTTCTGTCGCCAATGGAAATTTCTCCAGGAAGTGAAATCTCTCACTGAAACATCGCTTCCTTCTGTAGAACTCGACTCTGCTGGTCTCGGGTGAGCAGTTTAGACCAGCATCAGCAGCTGAGTTGGGTGCAGTGGAGCGTGGCAGCCATTCGCCCGTGTAGATGCTGATGGTGCAAGTGCGGTCTGTTCTGTTGTAGAGGAATGAGCTGCATTGGATGTCGTAGATGGTCGAACAGAGAAGACGACAAACGGATCGAGTCGATTCTCCCACAAGAACGTTGCTCCCTGAGAAACTCTCAGGAATATCGCAGATGCCAGAGTGGAAAACGTATTCGTCGCAAGGATCTGGAAGCAATCAATGGCTGCAATTCATGTGTTGCAATTCGCCTAATACAATTAGAGATTGGTATTGCACCTTCATCCCATGCACGATAATGACTAAGTTATGACCTTGGTTCTGCTAGGTCACCGAATTGATGGTTACCAAAGTCTATGACTGTGATCAGGACAATAGTTGCAATCTTTATAATAGTTGTAATCAGGACAATATAATCAGGACAATGATCTTCAGGACTATAGCTGTAAACAGGTCACTGAAACGCAGCAGGCTTGACCATTTTTCATAACTGAACTTACAAGCCTTGAAGATGACAAAGCAAGACATGCAATGATAGATCAGGCATACTTATGGTCACTAAGAGAAGTTCTACAAATTGACTGAATGATGTGAGACGCTGCTTACAACTAACGCGACCAGAATTCATCGTATAATCATTCACGAAAAGATCGTACAATCCCTCCTTCTGCAATCCACTCATTCTGTCGAAAAACAAAAACATTAATCTCTGATAATCAATTTATCTTTTTAGTTCAGCCCTCGTTTCCAAGACAGTCCTTGCAACTCTGAACAAAAGAGATAAAACTACCAATCGACTCCTGAGATGATTTATTTGTCTTTTGCAGAACGCGTTCAACCTTTGAACAGCAGCTTCATCAGTTACATGGAAGGTGGTTAAACGACCAGAGAAGCGAATTGAGGTCAGCACGAAACAGTCCAACATGGAAGTTATCAGTCAATCATCCCAGAATAGTTATGTCCCCTTTGCTTCTTCACCTTATTCTGACTATTTCATTACTGGCTGCAATTACTGGGCGCCACCGTTGACTAGTTTCTCGTGAAGTTGCTCTGTATAAATTCGCGATTGAAACGACTTCTAATCTGACATCGTTGAGAAGAAATGGGTGAAGAATAAATTTAACATAATTACATCAAACATCGATAGAGGATGACTGTAGGTGCAAACGAAAAACTCAAACTACGGAGAAAGCTTATTTGAATTAATAAAATTAACTGTATATAATAATAATAATAGAAATCCTCCTTCTTCTCAATTTCCAATCGATATCGATTATTTCCTATTGATTTGTGCATCCATTCGATTAATGATGTCCCACCGACCTGTATTGGTTCTGGTTGCAGACGGTGACGGCAGGAAATCGGATGGATTCGTTGTAGAGGATATCGAGGTTGACTGATTTCGGATAAGAGCAGAGAAGAATGATCTTCGTGACAACGAGGAAGATGAAGAGACCAAGAGAGATGAGGATCAGACAAATCCAAACAAACCTACGAAACAGACAATCAACGGCGCTACATCAATTGATCACAACGACCACAAAAATATCAATTGTGACTACCGGGTATGCAGTTCTCAACGAGTGTGACCAGGATCATTCTCAAGTGTGCAGTGGCGCAGACAAAGGGGTTTAGGGGGCTGACCCCCCCATTTGCTTAGGAAATTTTGTTGAAAAGGTTATTTATCCACTCAAATAAGAAAAACAAAACAATTGTTTGTAGTAACAATTGTTTTTCTTACTTTATTCCCTTTGCTACTTTATTCCTTTTTATTTACTGTAATACTGTTGGGTTGGTGTCAGGAGGGGCAACCGGCCAAGTCATAAACCCCCTCATCATAAATTCCTGGCTACGCCACTGCAAGTGTGACCATGAAGTTCTCAAGAAATATACCTGCTCTGAAAATATCAAGTGTTACCAGGATGTTCTCTTGGATTTTTCAGAAATTTTCAACTATTAACTCTACAGACCAAAACCTAATTATGTTAGTATCAAGAGATAGCATTCTCTGATGTTTCAATTGTAGCTCTAGCATTTTTCACTACTACAACTTCCTAAATGTCTTTCCGCTAAAAACAAAGTCGTTGACTCTTTTAATATTTCAAGGTCTTCGAATCAGAGAACACGCTGGATCATAAGAAGAGCGAGGAACTTGACCTTTTCAGTGACCCCAGAAGGACTTACTTCCGGCAGAGATACTTGGATGGTTCAGCGAGGAACCTCAGACCGTGGACCGTGGTACTGATGGCAAAGTCCGACAGAAGGAAGAGCCATGGACGACTGCTGACTGGAGACGACGATGGTTTCATCTCAAAAGCCACCGGCTCTGAAAAGAAAATTAATGACTGCATGAAAAATTATCTTTTGTGACATTATGGTTGATGTATTATCGGAACATCAACAACACATAATTTACGATCATCGCTTTCAGCAGATATCCAATAAGCAGATTGTCTTGCGCAAATCACACAGTTGCTTCATTTAGAAAGCTTGCTAAGCTTTGAGACGTGAATCAGTGAATGATGTTTCGGGACAGACGTAAAGTAAGAATTATTTCTATTTTTAATCTAAATAACAAAGATAAACATCGTAAATCTTCAAATCCGGTTTAGTGTATATGTCTATATTTCGAAGATAAATGGCTGGAAAATAAAGACGTTGGCGTGATTGTAAGTCTGACTTTCGCAATAAGTAATGGAATGATAGTACTATAGGTCTAATAATCATAAAATTATGGTAAATGTAAGACAATATTTTTATTGTCATTGTTGATTAATTATTGTATTGCTATTGTTTAATGTGACGTTGTTCATATAATTAATTGCCTGAAGAACACGCCACACCCACAATTCATAGCTCCCAATTCATCGTCCTAGTTCATGACCCCCCCCCCCCACAATTCATAGCCCCTCAATTCATAGCCCCAGGTCATAAGTCATAACCCAGTTCGCAAACTCACAGGGTATTATCGTGTTAAGTGAGTAAGTAAGTAAGTGTTTTCCTTATTACTCCACTTGCTAACGCACAATGGAACATAGAACATCATTATAATACATCGAAGTAATAATAGGTCATTCAAACGTAGGCTAAAACTTAAAATCACGAGTTAAATTATAATATATTATAATTACTAAACTATTATCGTCAAACAAGTTAACCATATAGCATTCTGGCGATAAATCCCTTTCCAATCAGCGAATCACATCGTTGTATCTCTAAATTGTGTGAACGGGGCCTAATGGAGAAACCAGCAGTCCCGTTGTCACGTGATATTCTATTCCTCTGAAAGCTATCCGGGAGATGAATTAACCTGTCCCCCGGATGGAATTAACAGGTCTAGACTATCCGGGGAGATAAACCATTCTATCCCCTTTTTTGAAAAATGAGTATAGGGCCTAATTGAAAATGTTATGCTCTAAGTTTAATCAAAATTTAAAGGGACTCTGATTGTTTTAAGTGTCCTAAGCAATGTTCAGAGAAAGGCAACTCGAATTTATATAGTGACCCTGAGTGTTCTTAAGTGTTTTAAATGTTCTAAGTGCTCTAAAACATAAGCAAAAAATTATCTACTAGGAATAAATATGGCTGTTAGTGTCATTGTTCAAAACAAAGCAGATGAAAATTAATTTGCAAAAATAAATGCACGTGGAAGTGACTTTCTCGACTTTTCTTCATTTGGGGGATACGATTAACACGGGGCGATTAATACTGGGGAATACTCTATTTCGTGACACCGGCGCTAGGGTAGCTGAAGCCCCCTCCCCCCCCCCCCAAAAAAAATTGGGACCTCTAAACCTTGCGCAATCTTCTTAAAACAAATTCTCGTAATTTAGGTGCTGAAAGACATGGTTTAAGACTTCAATGAATGTCGTCTCCCAATTGTTTAAATTTCACGCTGTCATCTTGACAAAATTGCTCATAATTTCAGCGCTCAGAGATCTGGTTAGAGACTTCAGTTAAATGTCCCCTCTCCATTGTTTAATTTTTCGATTTGCACACTGTAACGGTAGTATTTTAAGCTGTCATTTTAACAGAATTAATCATTATGGATAGAAGCTAGTGAATAGCACGAAAGAAATTTATGATAGTCTTGTTAAATATTTCTGAAATATTGAGAGAATAATATAAGAACTCGAAGTCAATTCAATTCACCGTTCTTCAGTTGCTTCAGCTCGATGTCGTTCGGAAGAAACTCCTTCGCACGAAAAGGCATTCCATCGCTCATCCTTACTTACTTTCCTGCAGCCGAAGATCGGCCGATTTATGTAGAGCAAGTAGAAAGTAAGTTTGTAGCTTTAGAGAAGACTGTAACTTCCAAAGCCAATCTGATATGCATCTGTTGCGTGACGAAGTATACGTAGGAGGTGTGGAGGTGGAAGGAGAGAGGGAGAGAGACAGAGAGACAAAGAGAGACAGAGACAGAGAGAGACAGGGAGACATAAAGACAGAGAATGAGAGAGAGACAGAGAGAGACAGAGACAGAGACAGATAAAGAGAGACAGAGAATGTAAGAGTGAGAGAGAGCGAAAGAGAGAGACAGACATACAGACATAGACAGAAAGAGACAGAGACAGAGAGAGACAGAGAGACAAAGAGACAAAGAGAGACAGAGACAGAGACCGTTGGATTCCGCGGAACAGACAGAGACAGAGAGAGGGAGAGAGAGACGGTGCGATTAGGATAGCAGCAGAGAGCGATGACATGGTTGACTTAGTGAGAGCATCGTATTGATCCATGTCAACCAGAGCACTTTCGTCGGTTCAATAAACGGATTATACAGGAAATGAAAATGCAATAATTGCATTGGTTGAAGCAGATCTGCTGAAACAACAGCGCTATATTAATTATTATTTATTATACGAGTCAATGTGTTTTCGTGTTTTCCAATGAGGTCAGTAAATGGAGCCTCGATTGACAAACGGTCGTGTTTCCAGGTGATAAATCAAAACATTCAAAACATTCGATGTCTGTTTTGACGTGGATACGCAATCGAAATATCAATTAGAGTTCCATCCTCTATTATAATTCTCTTTCAGTTCCGCTGTCGATGTTGTTGGCTCTACCAGCAATAACTGGCTAATTGGGATTTTCGGAATGGAATCAAACCGTTGCGTAAATTCATTGGCAGCTCCAGCCGTACACTTTCAGCGGTCGCATCAAGGTCATAAGAGTTCAATCTAAATTTACTATTGCCCAAGATTGCAAGTGTTCCTACATTCGTAAATTCATACGACACCTATCAACTAGAAAGAGACATAGACAGAGACAGAGACAGAGACATAAAAAAGACAGAGATTTTTCAATCTGGTTTTCGTAAGGGTCACTCCACGGAAACCCTGTTAGTTCGCCTCCTTTCTGATATATATGGGGCAATTGATAAATCACAGGTCACCCTTTTAGCACTATTTGATGTGAGTGCGGCTTTCGACACTGTGGATCACGATATCCTTCAAAAACGCCTATCAACCTCGTTCGGTCTTTCTGGGAACTTTCTCGACTGGCTTGGCTCCTTCCTTCACGACCGTTCCTTCTCTGTGGTCTACGGGTCCACCAGGACTCCGTGGGTTCCTGCTCCGTTTGGCCTGCCCCAGGGTTCTGTCCAGGGCCCACTCTTATATATTATTTATACTGCTGATCTTGGTTCTCTCCTTGCCGCTTCTTCTGTCCTGAGCCAATCCTATGCGGATGACCTGCAAGCGTATTTGCATTGTCTTGCGCCAGCAGCCCTATCCACTGTTAGGGTCATGAGCCGGACAATGGAGGCTTTGGAGGCCTGGATGTCCTCCAATCGCCTTCGGCTAAACTCTACCAAAACCCAATTTATTTGGTTTGGCACACGCCAACAGCTCGCCAAAATTGACCTGGAGGTTCTTGCTCGAGAGTTCCCTCACTTTACCTTCTCTTCCTCTGTCCGGGATCTTGGAGTCACATTGGACCAAGAACTTACTTTTACGCGGCATATCAACCTGCTTTGCCGCAGTTGCTACTACCAATTGCGTCAGCTTAGAGTGGTGCTCCGCTCCTTAACCTTCAATGCTGCCTTAACGCTAGTCCATTCTTTTGTCGTCTCTCGTCTGGACTACTGCAGCGCCCTCTATGTGGGTCTTCCGGTGACTCGGGTCGGGTGCTTGGGTCTTGCGCTCTGCGGCACGCCTTGTTGGTCGCATCCCAAGATTCGGCCATGTTACTGACTATAGGCCTATGCGGGATGTCTTGCATTGGCTCCCTTTTTCACAAAGGATCACTTACCGCATATCTTCCTTGGTTTGGCGCTGTCTCGCGGGTGTGGCCCCTGTTTATTTGCAGGAGCTCTGTTGCTCCACCCTGAACGTCCAGCGCCGTGGCTCTCTCCGCTCTTCTAAACAGGCTCAGCTTCTTGTCCCCCGGTCACGCACTTCTATCACACAGAACCGTGCCTTTTCTGTTGTTGGCCCTACAACCTGGAATGGGCTTCCTGTGGAACTACGTCTTGTGCCTAGAGCCTTTGAGACTACGTTCTACTCTGCTCTTAAAACTATTCTTTTTAACCGTGGTTGGGTCGGGAGCGCTTCTGAGTAGATATTCTTGAAGAGGCGCTATATAAGTGTTTGAAATGAATGAATGAATGAATGAATGAAGAGAGACAGAGACAGAGAAAAATACAGAGACAGAAACAGAGAGACGGACTGATTAGATTAACTAAATTACGTCCTAAATGACATCCGAAGTTCAACTCATATTTTCGTGAACTGGGAATGGCAAAATGAATGCCACAGAAACAACTCATAGCTGCTGGGTGCATTGAACATAGCTTATATGGCGCCCAAAACACTCTCACCGTCGTCTCTAATGGCTAAGTATATATACATATATATATGTATATATATATGTATATATATGTTATATAAATATGCGGAATCGAGGAGTTGACTCTTCGTAATTTAAATCCGTTTTTAAAAAGTTGTCGATTTCAGAGATGAAAGTGAAAGCTGTGATAGGTTCGCGCATGTTGTACGCTGAAAATCACTTCGCATTAAATTCTATCCATTTCGTTCGGTTTTGTTAGGTTGCGACAAACCGTTGAGAGATTTTTCCTAATTACTGGATGACAGAATTTAGGAGAATCATTACAACGTCATTGGTCTCAAATGAGTAGGCCTAAATAACAGAGACAGACAGAGAGATATCGACAGAGACAGTGAGAGATACACAGCATGTGTGCGTGCGTAGGTGTGCGTATGTCCATCTAGTCAGACATTACTGTGGCCTTTCATGACCATTTGACCCCAACCGTGACTGGAATGAGGAGACACTGAATATTCCTTGACCGGTTCGGACATCTAATTATACTGTTGCCGTGCTAGATAGACGTTAATGTCTGACTTGACCACACACACAGTTGTAGCCTACGTTGTCTATAGATACTCTTCCATCCGTTCAATTAGTCACTGTGACGACAGATTAATTATTATGAAGTGTCAACCGAAGAATAAACAGAATCTGATTGGATGATGCAGTGTGACGCATGCGCAGACCCTTACAACGAAACTCTTACCCTGTCTCTCAACTGATCTTCTACCCTCCAATTTCCGGTCCAGACGACACCCGCCTTAGCAGCTGTTCCACCCCTCCCCTCTGATCCCATGGTAACTCGACCCGAACCACCACGGACTGCTCTCACAGACAACCTTTGACTCAACGCATCATCATCATCGTCAGCAGCAGCAGCAGCAGCAGCAGCAGCTGGGAAATATGGCGGAGGTCGTTGCAATGGTTTCCGTCAGCTGTTTGTCTGTTAACAGTTAACTGAATTGTTAACTTAATCACTGCTGAATATCATCATCATCATCATCGCCGCCACCACCACCACCATCATCATCGTCGTCGTCATCATTATCGTTATCATCATCGTTATTATCGTCATCATCATCGTCATCGTCATCATCATCATCATCGCCATCATCATCATCATTGTCGTCATCATCATCATCATCATCATCATCATCATCATCATCATCATCATCATCATCATCAGCAGCAGCAGCAGCAGCAGCAGCGGCTAGGAAACATGGCCAACACGGCCGAGGTCGTTGCAATGGTTTCCGTCAGTTGTTTGTCTGCAGCAGCAGCAGCAGCAGCAGCGGCAGCAACAGCAACAGCAACATCCAACCCTTGACCCTTGATGCATCATTCTGTAAGACATCTTCATCAACTGTTTGGTCGTCCATGAACTTTGTTACCTTCGCGTTATCTCATCATGGCGGCATCTCTCTACATGCGCGCACACGCACACACACACACACACACACACATACACACACACACACACACACACACACACACGCACACACACAGATATATATATATAAATTATCTGCCAGTCGCTCGACCCGATGTGTTCTATTGTTAGTGTGATGTTGAAATCTCTTATCTTCGTTTGGCCTCAACCGACGGATGTATAACCAAGGTTCCGAGTCCAATTTTAGGAAGATGAAAAGCAGAGAGTAACCTTCTCTCAACTCAACGAGAGTGTTAAGTCCATTGACACACACCACCTGTAAATGGTGTCTAAAATTTGAAATTACATTAATTTAAAGCGTGTTTCAGACGTGGTCACGGGTCCAAGTAAAACACTTCTTAGCCTACAGTACACTGCTCATAAAGAATAAGAGACTGGCATTTACCTACTTTGCGACTGAAAATAAATACATCATTATTAGTATTAAATAACTTCTTTAAGTAAACATTCAGAATGGGTATAAATTTAACAATCATCTTCTGATTATATCCTTTCTGGTCTTATTGGGTCTATAGAAATTAATTCTCTTGTTCCACGAACTCTTTTTTTGTCGCTCCACACTTCTATGGTCTGGAGAACATAATAAGTTTTTTTATTGGGATGGGTTATTTTTCCATGACGCGCAGTCCAAGGTTGTTGCTGCCATAGAAGTGAGAACCGCTATCACTCTGTACCCGGCAGAGTCGCAGAGGAGACTGCAGTGTCAATCTGCCATTTGTTGCCATAGACAACGAGACTCCTGAACTGTTGTTGTCGGTTTCTTTGATCGTTGAAGCAACCAAGACAACAAAAAGTCGGTTAGACGTAGCTGCAAACCTACAAAGGTCGATTTTTTCAGCTACTTTGCACTTTGACGCAGATTTTTGAGTGCGATTGGGTGACTTTCTTGGGCGCTCATTGCGCTTGCGCACTGGGTCACGAGGAATCTGTGTCAGAAGTATCAGCGTCTACAACAGATGAAGAACGTAAGAAGTGACTCTTGCCACACAACAGCCACACGAGATCGTCATCGTGTTCTAGTGGCGTCTTTTCTGTGAACTTCATCGGAGTCTAATAAGTTCATCAAAAGAACAGAACAAAGTGGAGGACTCTCTTCAAGGCCATCGTACGACTTTTCCAAACGAACTCTAAACATGGAAGAGTCCGATGCGACTCCATCATCTCACTCACGCAACACCAATTCCAAAGAACCGCCATCTCTTCCCGGATGTAAAGATAATGAAGCGGAAGATGACGAAGGAGTAAACAGCGGATGTGGTTGGTTTCGTTTCCGGCCTAAGATACTCGCACCGTTTGCGCATGTCTGGACATTCATCATACTATACATCGTCTTCTCCTTCACCCACGCCATCCAGGGCTCGTACCCCATCGCTGTTCTTACGACCCTCGAACGACGCTTCAACCTCTCGAGTTTCCTCGCTGGTGTCGTCGTCAACATCTCCGTGCTTGGCTACATCGTCAGCATCATCATCTTCTCCATCTTCCTAACGAAGACGCACAAACCTCGACTGTTCGCTTTCTGCATGCTCGTCACCGCAACCGGTGCCTTCCTCTACTTCCTCCCTCATCTCGTCATCCGCACCGGAAATGACGCAATCAGCTTGGCGCATGCGCAGACCCCATATAACACCACTCTGTCCTCGGAGAGTGGAAGTGGAGCGATCCAGGTGTGTGGAGAGAAGAGCGGGGTGGATGGATCCTCTTCGGAGGTTGATAGGAGGACGTGCAGTGCCATGGATAAGGAGACAGCGTTTGAAGACGTCTCTCATGTCGTTCCTGCGGTGATCATGCTATGCATGGCTGATCTCGTGCATGGTATTTCTGCCGCATCCATTTGGACGGTTGGCCTCGTCTTCATTGACGACAACACAGCTCCACAACTGTCGGCAAAACTCATCGGTAAGACTTCCCATGCACGTGGTAGGCGTTTAGTTAACACGTCCACTTGGATAGAAAAAATATCCAGCAAGTGCTACTGAGCTTACAATGAAGAAGTGATGGGGATAAGTTGGATAAGTTAAGCCTGCAGCGTTAGAGACTTACCCTGGCTTTATTTAGCCTATTTATTTATTTATTTATTTCAAGTATTTATATAGCGCCTCTTCAAGAAACCTACTCAGAGGCGCTCTCTGCGTTAACTAGCCGAAATGATGCTAGGTGTCATAACAACAAGAAAATTTCATCAATCAGCAAAAAAGCTTTAAATTGTTAACGATTGCAGTTTCTCTGATAGCCATGGCAAACATGAGATCGAGTGTCCAATCCTCTCCCTAACCGTCTCATCTTTGAACCGACAACATCATATACGGTCAGTCGACTCGTCGTTGGATAGAGGGCGCGGGTGGGACAGAAATCTCGAACCAAATCTCTGCCCTCGCGGGATTTGAACCCCTACCCCTCCACACCCGACCTCTCGACTGAACGCTCCACCACCGAGGTAAAAGTTCAAGTTGAGTGCACAATTATCATCATCATTGCTCATTCGGCATAATTATGTGACCGAACAAACCCAGTTTCCTACGCATCATGTTTTCCTTGAGGTGTATCCGATTGTACAGTTCTACGTTAGTTACTTTCTGTGTCCACACTATTCCCAGAATCCTCCTCTAACATTTTCTTTTAAAAGCCAATATTCTTCTCTTTTGCCCGTGCTTGAGTTAATTTAACAATGTATGTGTGCTGTTCATTGTAGGTCTGATGTACACTGTTCGTTTGATATCTCCAATCGTTTCCTTTGCAATGGGAGGATATTTTCTATCCATTCACACCACACTCAAAGGTCAGGATATTTTCTATCCATTCACACCACACTCAAAGGTTAGGATATTTTTTATCCATTCACACCACACTCAAAGGTTAGGATATTTTTTATCCATTCACACCACACTCAAAGGTTAGGATATTTTCTATCCATTCACACCACACTCAAAGGTTAGGATATTTTTTATCCATTCACACCACACTCAAAGGTTAGGATATTTTTTATCCATTCACACCACACTCAAAGGTTAGGATATTTTTTATCCATTCACACCACACTCAAAGGTTAGGATATTTTTTATCCATTCACACCACACTCAAAGGTTAGGATATTTTTTATCCATTCACACCACACTCAAAGGTTAGGATATTTTTTATCCATTCACACCACACTCAAAGGTTAGGATATTTTTTATCCATTCACACCACACTCAAAGGTTAGGATATTTTTTATCCATTCACACCACACTCAAAGGTTAGGATATTTTTTATCCATTCACGCCACACTCAAAGGTTAGGATATTTTTTATCCATTCACACCACACTCAAAGGTTAGGATATTTTTTATCCATTCACACCACACTCAAAGGTTAGGATATTTTTTATCCATTCACACCACACTCAAAGGTTAGGATATTTTTTATCCACTCACACCACACTCAAAGGTGAGTATATCTATTATCCATTCGCACCACACTCAAAGGTTAGGCAACTCAGCTGATCTTTCGTGAATTATTGTATACATCCTCGCTCCATCTCTAAAGGCCGCTTCCTAAAAGTTGTATTGACAAAGCTGAATGAAATCTTTAAAATGATTTTAAAAGACATTCAATTCAAAGAAACAACACGGTCTCTAGACGATTAATGCGTTTGCATTTGGAGACGATCCCCCACCTGTTAGTCCCTCGCAAACTCGTCGACAGCCACAAGCGATTATTTATAACCGGTTACATTGACATTGCAATCAAACCGTTATATGAGTTTGTTGTCTACATCATCATCAGCAGCATATTCATTGTCATCATTCTGTGAATAATTGTTGTTGCAGAGACAGATCTGACTCCGAAGCATCCTCAGTGGATCGGTGCTTGGTGGATGGGTTTCCTCATCAACGCCATCATCAACTTCATCATCTTCATCCCAATGTCCATGCTCCCAAGAAACCTCAGACCGATCAGGAAATCATCATCCAACGCCGACTCTCCGGAGAATGGAAAGACAACGGCGGAGGAAGAAGTGGAGCAGAAGGAGAACGGGAAGAAAGAGAAGAATGGAAAGGAACATGGAAAGGAAGAGGAACATGGAAAGAAAGAGGAACATGGAAAGATAGAAGGCAGTGGAAAAGAATTGGAGAATGGAAGGATAGAGGAGTGTGGAAAGAGAAAAGAGATGGATGATGAGCAAAATATGAAGGAAGAGAAAGAGAAGGAGGAAGATGCGAGCATAGGAGACAAATGTCAAAAGGAGGAAGACGAAACGGAGATGGAAGAGGAGAAGGAAAAGGATGAGGACAAGGAAAATAAGGAAAATGGAAAGACGGAGGAAGAGGACATGAGGGCATCCATTGTTCCTGTTGAATCTGCAAGTGAAACAATGAAATCCACGGATGCTTCTCAGATCGACTGGAAAGGTAATTAAGAGCGTTTTACGGTGTTTCCAGCTGAACAATCATTTAATTTTCCTATATATTTAATTTTTCGTTCGCACTTCAGCCTCTCCAGAATCTTCATTTGAAATAGGAGTGAGTTTTTAGTGTTCGTATTAATTTTTTAATATGATGATGTTTGTTCACCGTTCTGTCGTGTCCTGTAGAGTTTCCTCGAGCGATGATCCGACTGATAACAAACCCGATCTACGTTCTCACAGTCATCGCCATCTGTAGCGATTGGTCCATTTTGAGTTTCATGTCGTTTATGCCGAAATACTTCGAGGTCCACTTCCAGAAAACGGCTTCAGTGGCTAATCTACTCGGAGGTAAGACATCATCGATTGTTTTCAGTGGTTCTGACGCAGCTAAAAACGCTTCTGTGGTTTGAATACGGTAGTCGAAGTCAAATTGTGTGAAGGTCATAAGTGGGGGGAAAAACAAATGGGTGGGTAACTGTTCGTCTGCTACCTTATGTTGAATCCTCATGAATCAATCTCTACTCTGGGACTTCCTCTCCTATGAAACTTCCTTTGTTATGAAACTTCCTTTGTTATGAAACTTCCTATGCTATGAAATAATGAAACTTCATTTGTTATTAAACTTCCTACTTTGAGGCTTCTCTGCTTTGAAACTTCCTTGCCATGAAACGTTCTCTGACATTATTTTGAGACTTCCTCTGCTTTGAGTCTTCCTCTTCTGCTGTATGCGACTTCCTCTGCTCTAATTTATGAGACTTTCTCTTCTTTGAGGCTTCTTCTACTATGAAACGTCCTCTTATTTAATAATAAAAAGAATTTCTTTCCTACGAAACTTTCTTTGCCAGAGGCTTAACTTACTCGTCGCTCTGTTGACCTGGAATGATGGCATTTAAACGATGGAAAACTCTTCCGTATCTTGCCTAGGAATGATTCCGGCGACGTTTGCCGCCGCTGCATCGTACGTTGGTGGAGTGGTGGCTGGAAAAATCAAAGGAATGGATGGTGGTGGAAAGGTCAAAGGAATGGATGGTGGAGGAAAGGTCAAAGTAATGGACGGTGGAGTGACCGGACTCTGTCGAATGAACTTTTCTGCGTCCTTGTTAAGTGTTCTGCTGCTCGTTCCAGCCTTGCTTCTCTCCTGTCCAAACATCTCTCACTCGGGACAGCTGGTCAACCAAAGGTGAACTGATTACTGTCACACTTAATAACCTCGTTTGAAATTGTTACATTTGAAAGCCAAGTTGAAAAAGTCACATTTTAAAGTCTGTTTAAGGTGTCACATTTAAACGTCTAGTCTCTTACGGAGTCAATCAAAATGAATACTAGAGTCGTGAAAAGTAAGATGTATCAATACTTGGCTGTGAAACTTCATTATTTTTCCAACTTGGAATATCATATTTAGAATCCATGCAAGTCAGATTTCAAATCATCTCAATGTATTCTGCAATTTATTTATTGTACATCAGCGTCGACGAAGTAGACGCGAGTTCATTTGACGAATGCTGTCATAATATTGAACATCATCACAGAGTAACAATTCATTTGAGTTCATAAATTTCTCAGCTTCTATTCTAAATCCGTTAATTCACATTTTTCAATCTAGCTGTGAATATAGGAAGTTTGACTATGTGTGTTTGTGTGTGTTTGTATTTGTTTGTGTTTGTGTGTGTTTGTGTGTGTATGTTTGCGGAGGGGTTCAATGTAGGCAATTGATGTTGTTGATGTTGCATATGTGACCTTTTTAAATCATGTTCGATGTCTGTTTCTCTGTCTCTCTTCAGATTGAACGTGACGACTGACTGTAACGTCAACTGCGGATGTTCATCTGATGTGTTCGATCCAGTCTGTGGTAGCGACGGACTCTTGTACTTCTCACCTTGTCACGCCGGATGTACTCAGCTCGTCAACTCAACCGCTCTTCTTCACAATGACCTCCAAGGTCGACTGGTAAGTCATACCGGTACAGTCCGGTATAATTCACCTTCTCGTTACCAGCGTTTTAGAATAATTATTTTCCCAGCGACCATAGCTGAACAGCAAACGCACAATCAATGCATTGCCATTGCATTAGTTCTAGAGATTATAGGACTTATAGATATCTATTACATGTATAGTTCACTCTTGCAGTCTTGCCTTTTGTCCCACGGAGTTTATCTATGCCGCATCTTTCGATTCCGTCTCATTTTTGCTCATTTCACTCGGTCTGTGTTTGGCAGGTACGTTCTGAGAAATGTCGCTGTGTTGCTGAGGCTGATGAAAATGAAGATGGAGGAGGAGGAGGAGGAGGAGAAGGAGGAGGAGGCGTTGTCTTCGCTGGGTTCTGTGACGATGGATGTCAGTCGTTGATTCCATACGTCTTATCTTTGGTCGCATTCGTCGTTGCATTCTGCATGCACAACTCATCGGCCACCACTGTCCTACTCAGGTACACGCCTTAACATTAGCCAAAGGTACACGCCTTAACATTATCCATAGATACATGCCTTAACGTTATCCATAGATACACGCCTTAACATTATCAACAGGTAACTTAACATTATCGTCAGGTAACTTAACATTATCAACAGGTAACTAAACATTATCGTCAGGTATAACTTTTAACATTATCTTCAGGTAACTTAACATTGTCTTGAGGTAACTTTAACGTTATCAGCAGTTAACTTAATATTACCATCGGGTTGGCCTATGCATTGACATCATCATCACTGTACCGTGTGTCTTTTATTGCAAACATTGACTGACTTCTTCTCTGTGCTGTAGCAATGTTTGTCGTTTATAGATGCATCAAAAAAGAGGACAAATCATTCGCTCTTGGACTTGAAACTTTGTGCATTTGCTTCGCCAGTAAGTGTCCAGAATTTATTCTCACCTTAGATTCTCTTTTGCTTTGTCTTCTTAAGTGATAGTTCATGAATCAGCGTAATAGAAAAGCTTTAATTTATATACTTGAGCAACCAGCAAAAGAAACTATGGAGAAATTAATTTCCATCTGTTTAATGGACAAAAGCTATCTTCTTTTCGTTAAATAATTATTGCTACAAATAATTCTCCAGAGAAAGGAAAGACAATGGCAGAGGAGGAAGTGGAGCAGAAGGAGGACGGGAAGGAAGAAGGGAATGACGAGGAAGAGAAACAATGGAAAGAGAACAATGAAAAATAACTAGATCATGGAAAGACAAAGATAATCAAAAGGAAAAAGAAATTTAAAAGGAAGAGGAGCATGGAAATCAAAAAGGAAATGGAAGAGAAGTGGAAAGGTAAAGAGAATAGAAAGGAAGAAGAACGTGGAAGGGAAAGGAAGATGAACGAAGGGCGAAATAATATTAAGGAAACGAAAGAGATGGAAAACAATTGAGACATATAGGCCTATAGGAGACACAATCATGTCAAAAGGAGGAAGATGAAACGGAGGTGGAAGTGGGGAAGAAAAGGATAACTTTGATAAACTCCATGTGCTTTTGTTCCATTCCAGTTTTTCCAGCTCCGCTGTTGTACGGAAAGGTCTTCGATGCATCATGCATTCTGAAGCGAACTTCGTCTTGTACGGAGAGCGAAGGAACATGCCTACTGTATGACCGGCATTCATTGCGGCTCACCTTCCACGGACTAACCATCGGACTGAAGGTCATCTCAACCACTCTCTTTTGCGCAACGTACTTCTTCGGAAGACGAAACCTCTCTCAACTCACCGCTCAACAGAAGATCATCGACGCTGCAGAACTTAACGACCTCAAAACGAACGTGATTGATCGTAAAAGATGAAGACAGAGATGATTGTCTGCCGTAAATTTATCTTTTATTTGTCATCGTTGACAGAAAATGACGTATTTAGGTCAGAGAATGCGAAACAGAGGAAGAATTGTTAGTTCAGATTCAACTATATAGGCCTATCGAGTTGTGTGGGCATCGGACAATTTTCTTAAAAACGGGACAAGAGGCGTCGAACATACATAGATCTAACTCATTCATTTCATTTTCAATTTTTTAAGTGCTCCTATGACTTTGTTGTTGCTTTGTTGTTGTTGTTGTTGTCGTCGTCGTCGTTGTCGTTGTCGTTGTTGTTCCGACCCGAAGGAGTTCATCTCTAAGATGAAAATCTAGATACAGAGAGAGAATTGCTTTATCCAGTCTGGTTTCTTCGCTTGTCTATTGATGATCATGATCGTTGTTCAAATGTTCATTCATGAAGACGAGTTTTAAGTATCGCAAAAAGGCGATGGACGCAAGTGCTAAGCTAAGTGCTTGCTTATGCGCAGCTTTGATAATTTTAATAACAGCGACAATAATACTAATAATATAAAGCATAGACGACGATAATGAGACAAGACAACTCTAAGAATTTGTTCATTAATTCGGAATTTTTCTTTCGCCAGATAATTTTTTCAACAGTTAGGCCTACTCCTGATGCTATGTACCGCGAGAAGAGAAGAGTTAATCCTGCTGGTAGCAATACATTTGTGTCTATACTTTGCAAGTGAAACTTTGTATCAACACTGAAAATAAATGCAGCGTTTGATATATTATACAGAGTACTAAATCTGCTGATAATTATTATTAGGGTGCTCAGCAGCAGCTGCATTGGAACTGCGCGTATACAAACTCTGCAACTTTAGACCCACAATGTATTATAAGCTTACATCTCGAGTTTCTCGACCCATGACATCGATGGAAAGTCGAAACTAAGACATTCGTTTTTGTAATTCACATTCGATTCATTCAGTCTTTGTAGCCTAAAAACGTCACAGGAAAATGAATGAATGAATGAATCAGTCAATCAATCAATCAATCAATCAGTCAACCAATCAATTATACGAGATTACCGTACCAGTCTACCAGACGTCAATACTTCCATCAAAGGAAAGTAGTTCGGTCGTTATAAGAAGAGAGGAGTCAGGGCCGTAGCAAGAATGAACGGGGCCCCCTCCGAACAGATGCAGGAACTGGAATGCAGTATCTGTTTCATACAATATACAGGGTTGAAGGTTCATATTATGCATACATAGGCGTCTAGGCCTACAGTGTACTGTACAAGTATTCTGTATTTATGCAAAGCGCTTCTTTCAAGCCTTGTTCTCGGCAAATTGCTTAATCAATGCGTCATAGTCCAGAGATCTGGCATTGCACTTCACCATACAGTCTTGATGCCCTTTGCCTGTTTCGTGCTGCTGGAGTCTTTTTGACAGTGCTTTCCAAGCAGATGTTCCACGATGTATCGGTATGTCGCCAGTGCCAAATAATTTACAACAAAATCAAAAAATGGCATCTTTCTGAACTGAGTACATTAACCATGAACGTCTTATTTTCCCGCCATTTGCCATAGTTCGATAGAAATTACTACTTGTGAACCTCCGTCTTTCTTCGTTAAAAGGAAATTCGTAACTTTCATTCTGCTGTGGTGGGCCCCGTGCAACAATGTCACACACTTGCCCGTCCGATATTATAGACGGCCAAATTCCTAGATCATCAGTGAGTGGTTCAGATTCATATAAGCTTACATCTTTCCCGGCAGCAGCTATCTGTCAGTTTGTCTGGTAGAGCTACTGGCTTCACCTTCGACCTCACTTGAAATGCTTCTGGATAATTGTGCAATTGTAAAGGCTTCGGGATACGAGTCGTCGCTGCTAGCACTGTCCGTGTCATATGTCTGTAAGCCTACCTGTACATGTATGTTCGATTGCAGCGAAAAATATGTTTACAACTTTGGTATTTTCTCAAGTTCTTTCTCGGCATCTTTTGATGCCTTTCATTTACTAGCTCCACTCTTGTATTTGTATGTTCCTTTAGACATCACAAAACGCGCTTAATTCTGCATTGGAAACGAAACGTTTCAAACAGCAACAAAATTAAACACGCAAATTAACAATTTCTCGCCAAACGACGGACGCCAGTGTTAACGTAAATACACGTTCTTTGAATGGGCTCAACTAAAATTCGAATTTGACCGCCTTTAAATGGGTCAAACTAAAATTCGAATTTGACCGCCGTTAAATGGGTTAAACTAAAATTCGACTTTGACCGACAGGCTTGAAACAAATATCTTTGCTTGAACTGATGCATGGCCAATAGCATGATGTAGCCTATCATAACTACTTCACAGACCTTTTGTCAGTAAAACCGACTGTGGATTGTGCAAAAGCGTCAATAAATGTCACTTACATAGGCCTAATTATAGGCAAACTTTACAGTCTTTTTTCCAACTTTTTTGGGCCCCCCCTTCCTTGCGGGCCCCCTTCGGCCGGAGGGTACGGAGGGCGGTCGCTACGCCTCTGAGAGGAGTGATGGATTGTGGGCGATGGAGGCGAATAATTGATCGATGGATTCAGGAGATGGAAGAACTCTTTAAAGTTGTTGCTTGTCGGATGACATTGAATGACCTCGATAGTAAATGAAGTTTATTTCAGGCAGTAGAGACGGCTGTGCTAAAAAAAGCAGGTTCGCCGATGTTCTAATAAACCAGCAAAAAGGTTTACAGAGCATCAGCAGATATAAATCTCGGCAGGGGTGTGATGGTTAGATTGAGGATCTGAGGTGAGGTTCCTGGTTTATAGGAATCAAAGAATCACTTTGAAGGCTGAGTGACTTCACATCAATTGTTTAGGATCAATGAACAAACGTTCGGCACACGTCTAAACTTTAAATTCGTCTTCCATCAGCAAATAATAGTCATTAAAACCAATCACTTTTCCTAAAGCGAAAGTCCAGTAAGTCCACATTTGAAGCTAGTCTAAGTCATTGCATTCCGTCGTTTGCACGCCACGGAAACGGTATCTATAGTATAATTATATATATGGAACTATAGTGTTTAGCTATTAGGCTACAAAAGCTAAGAATTATTGTAGCCTTTTTAGCGAAATTTCTCAGTCAGTCTATGTAATTGGTTTATGGCCCTTGAGCCGTCGAAAAGCTGCGTCTTCTGGGTGTAATTGGGAATGGCAATCAATCAGTCAGTCCTTGTCTTTGAGAACGACACGTCTTCTGAAGTGGCGGTGACAAAGTAGGGGTGATATGTAAACCGAATTTTTTTAGCCCTATTAAGGTCGTTTATTGGACTGCGAGCTTTGTCCTTTGATTGTCTGATGGGTGACAAATAACGACTTGAGAATAGTGCATAGCATGGGATGGGAGTCACAGGATGGCCACGCTGCAGTTTCAGTCAAAGTCCCTGATTAAAAGAAGTGCACCAAGGCAAAAAAGTCTTCTATATGCAACACGTGCTCGTCTATTTTTAAATGTCGACAATGTTTTGCGTCTCTTCTGTTTAGTCGTCTGTTGACATCGGATCCAAAGATAAGCAAGGTTCAGCTGGAGATCGCAGAGAATTCCCCTTCCAGGTCGTGACCTTTCCAAACCAACATGGAAGAGTCCGATGCGACTCCAATATCTCCCTCACGCAGCACCAATTCCAAAGAACCGCCATCTCTTCCCGGATGTAAAGACGATGAAGCGGAAGATGATGGAGTAAGCAGCGGATGTGGTTGGTTTCGCTTCCGGCCTAAGATCCTCGCACCGTTTGCGCATGTCTGGACATTCATCATACTATACATCGTCTTCTCCTTCACCCACGCCATCCAAGGCTCGTACCCCATCGCTGTTCTTACGACCCTCGAGCGAAGGTTCAATATACCCAGCTCCATCGCTGGGTTTATTGTCAACACATCTCTCATCGGAAACCTGATTAGTGTCGCCATCGTCTCATTCTTCTTCGCAAAAACCAACAAACCTCGACTGTTCACTTTCTGCATGCTCCTCACCTCCATCGCCGCCTTCCTCTACTATCTCCCTCACGTCGTCTCCGGAACCGGAAAGGACGCAATCGACGGGGAACTGAGTCCCACCCTCAACTCAACTGCGCTACCACGGACCGGAAGTGAATCGGTTCAGCTTTGTGGAGATGTCAGTGGATTTGGTGGACCCTGGTCAAAGGGGGCTGAGAAGAAGAGGACGTCGTGTGGTGTGGAGGAGAGGCAGACAGCAGCTGACGAAGGTGTCTCGTTTGTGATGTCTGCTGTCGTCATTATCGCCATCGCTGACTTACTGCATGGCGTCGCAGGAGCTCCAGCCTGGACCGTCGGATTGGCTTACATGGACGACCACACAGACACAGAACTATCAGCCAAACTCATCGGTAAGAACCAGCCTGAACTGCTATTACAGCAGGCAGCTTCAGTGTCGATGTGCACCGTGCAGGTCCGAGCTGTAATGCAAACTGCTTAAGTTTCACTATCTGATATAGTCTACGCTTAAGTTATATACTTGTCGCACTCTGTAGCAATATTACTGCTGGATTTTTTCTTATTTCAAATTTCAATAACATTCATAAGTTTGAAACTTATGTTCATCGCAATCAGAACATTATTTCTATCCGCCAATTGAGTTGATTTTTGTAACTTTATTTGCTTTTCCATTATTGTTTTGTGAATGATCGGCCTCGAGGCAACCGGAAAAAACAACATTTCCCACGAAGGCGATCCTGAAGGTCTGTAATATATAGACGACCATGTGGATCCATTCAGCCATTAGTTTAAGCTGAAGTCAGTATAGTAATAATATTAGTAATAATTATGTATGAAGATGTTTGTCTCTTTGTTGACGTAGGTCTGATGTACACTGTAAGGATGATATCTCCAATCGTTTCTTTTGCAATGGGTGGATATCTGCTGTCGATACACACCACACTCAAAGGTAGGAACATAAATATTTACTTCGCTTCAGGGTTGACTGCTGACTGGATCGAGATGTCAGAAAGCTCTACTTGCTATGTTAATTTTAGAAAGGAATACCAAATCAAGAACTTGATCTTTGAAATCACGTCGACATCAACCAGCGACTTCTAACCAGTAACATGACATTGCATCAGACCGTTGTAATAATAACAAATTAATTTTAATAACAGCCACTGCATCATATTAAATTATTCATTGTCATCATTCTGTGGCTTGTTGTTGCAGAGACAGATCTGACCCCGAAGCATCCTCAGTGGATCGGTGCTTGGTGGATGGGGTTCCTCATCAACGCCATCCTCAACTTCATCATCTTCATCCCAATGTCCATGCTCCCAAGAAACCTCAGACCGATCAGGAAATCATCCTCCAACGCAGACTCTCCGGAGAATGGAAAGACAACGGCGGAGGAAGAAGTGGAGCAGAAGGAGAGCGGGAAGAAAGAGGAACATGGAAAGGAAGTGGAACATGGAAAGGAAGAGGAACATGGAAAGATAGAAGGAAGTGGAAAAGAATTGGAGAATGAAAATGAAGAGGAGGTTGGAAATGGAAATGCGAGGGATGAAGAGCAAATTAGGAAGAAGGAGAACGAGGATAGAGTGGAAAAGGAGGAGAAGCATGAAACGGATGAAGACGAGGTGAAAGTGGAAAAGGAGAATGAAAACGACGATGGCGAAGAAAAGAAGGAAGAGGGAAAGGTGGGGAAGGATGTTGGAGAATTGAAGACATCCGTTGTTCCGGTCCAACCTGCGAGCGGACCAATGCAACCTGCCAAAGGTGCATCTTCTCCCATCGACCGGAGGAAAGGTAATTCCTTACAGAAATTATCTGATGCTAGAAGCTATTAAATTGATATGGATATTCAATCAATATTAATGTTTCTATAGCGTCAATTTCTAGGTCACGTGGTATCAGATGATGACGCACAGAAACCAAGACGTGACCTGCAGGTCGACATTCAGAAGGTTATTCCACTGAGACAGAATTTTTAGTTGTCCTGTCTGGTGTCGTCGTGAAATGTTTTCAAGAAATGCAGACCTTCAACGTTTAATTAAATCTATGGGTAGAACCTAGAACAAAACTGTTTCATCACAACAAATTAAAGTGTACCAGAAATTTCGCTGACTTATGTCACTGTTAACTCCGCCACTGGTTGTTCTCAGCAGTGCCAGTCCCAAGCCTGGATAAAGAAGGAGGCGACACTAATCATCTTTGATATGGCAGTGTCGTTAAACATGTAACAAGTATCACTGTTAAGACTTCATCGTTTCCTGTAGAGTTTCGTCGAGCGATGATCCGACTGCTAACAAACCCGATCTACGTTCTCACCGTCATCGCCATCTGTAGCGATTGGTCGGCGTTGGGTTTCATGCTCTTTATTCCAAAATACTTCGAAGCTCACTTCCAGAAAACGGCCTCGGTTGCCAGTCTACTCGGAGGTAAGACACTTCCGATGGTTTTCAGTCATTCTAACGGAAGGCAAATACATATTTAGATCTATTCCTTGTCACATCATAGCATACCGCCCTCGTCCACATTTATTCTATTACATGTTTGCTGTTGGCTTCGGAGCTTTTTAAAAAATCCAACGTTGGATAACCCCGGTAGAGTCAGCCTCTACTCGGATCCTAAAATTGCGTATCACAACGAGGTTGTGGCGGGTTCAGGGTGGCCAATTGGACCATGCTTCCCCCATTTGTGATATACACAGAACGTGACCCCCAGCAATTGAGGTTTTGAGCAATTGAGAACTGTAGATTCATTGAGAAAAAAGGTAATCGAATAGAAAAGTAGCAAATGACTAAAAAAAGGTCATATGAGTAAAAATGCTGACAATTTTCCCTCCCCCTTAAAAACTATATTTGTGAGTCTGCCCCTGGCTGGGGAGCCATGGATAATGCCAGCGGCGCCCGCAGGATTTTTTTCTTGTACGCACAGAAATTTTATTTTCGTCGTTAGGTCGCCGAAAAAACTGATGACCTTTTTTTTAGTCATCAACCTAGAATTCCCCAAAAACATACCTTTTCTATCCGCCGAAAAAACTGATGACCTTTTTTTTTTTTTTTTAGTCATCAACCTAGAATTTCCTAAAAACATACCTTTTGGGTCATCGCGCTGTACGCACTCACCTATGTGCGTACGTCTGCGGGCGCCGCTGCTGTACGCACTTGCGTAAGTGCGTACGCCTGCGGGCGCCGCTGTATAATGCGTAGGTCTACTGTGCTTGATACCACGTGCATCGCCTCCACGTTAAGACCGCAAGTTAGGAGCGAGCCGACGGTGTATATGGATGAGCTATTGTTTCCCCGATGAACCAAGTTCCACCTGTCCGCAAATTGTGTGTCCTGCCTAGGAATGATTCCGGCAACGTTTTCCGCTGCTGCGTCGTACGTGGGAGGAGTGGTGACTGGAAAGATCAAAGGAATGGACGGTGGAGTGGCTGGACTCTGTCGCGTGAACTTCTCTCTGACGCTCATCAGTGTTCTGCTCTTCGTGCCTGCCTCACTTCTCTCCTGTCCTGAGATCCGCCACTCTGGACTTCACCAAGTCAAAGACGGGTACGTTGTGCATCGATAATAATTGCCTACCATCAATGGCCAAAACGACATCCGCTACTCTGCCTCTCTAACTCTCTGGCATCCGGACTTGAACCTGCCTCGGACTACCCGATTATTGCTTTCCTAGAAGATCGGAGCCATGCAACCAATTTTAATGGAGAAATTTCCTTCACCATAAAAATAAATTGTAGCATTGTACAGGGTTCGGGGTTAGGACCAATCGACTTTATAATAACAATATCCAAGTTTAGGCCTTGCCATTCAGGAAACAGAATACAAAAATACGCGGATGATACTTACCTGTTGATTCCATCATCAAATAGTGCTACCATCCCAGCTGAACTGGATCATGTTACGCAATGGTCGGTTTCATGTAACCTGAAGATAAACTCTAATAAGACGTATGAAATGATTGTCAGAGGACCTGGGTGGCGTGCAGGGGGTGGGTCCGACCCAATAGAAACTCCAGGCTTAACCAGGGTTAGCAGCTTGAAAGTTCTTGGTGTAATATTGTCTAATAATCTTAGTTTCAATATTCACATTGACAAGATATGTTGTAGGGCCAGGCAGTCCCTTTATGCCTTCCGTGCACTTGCTGCTCATGGTCTAGCTGGCCGCAAGCTATACGATGTGGTACGAGCTACTACGCTGTCACGTCTGCTTTATGCAGCTCCTGCATGGTGGGGATATGCTGGACAACAAGAAAAGGGTAGGCTTCAAGCCATGATAAACAGACTCATTCGACAGCATTATCTTCCTGGTGATAATCCAACTTTTGAAGATCTGTGTCGTCATGCCGATACCCGTTTGTTTTCAGCGGTTCTGACACGCCCAGGCCATGTCCTCCATGAGTTGCTCCCCCCAGCGAAGCAAACGGGTCATAATTTACGCCCCAGACACCATGACCGGATGTTACCAAGAACAGATAATCAGATGAGGAAAACATTTGTAACTAGAATGCTTTTTACATACTAGTTACTTTGTTTTGTCGATAGTCTTTTTTGATGTCGTATGTGAAGTTTTTATATGTGATACTTGTTCACCAGAGTGCTGTTTTGCAACTGGTTGCATTAAAGAATATACTTACTTACCCATTGGACAGCCCTCTGACTCGACGCAGCGCTCGTGAATCATCTGGTGCCCTGAGCTTAGTTTTCGAGTGGCGCTTTAGAAATTGGCCTAATTGATATTGGTATGGCGGCGGCGGTGGTGAAGGTGATCGTCATGGACGTATTAGGGATTGAACGAAGTAATGAAAAAATACAATAATTCTGCATTTACTAACACACGATTTAAAAACAAAGAAAGGCAAACCCCAGCACACCCCACGCCCAAAACAAAATGCAGGATAAGACGTTGCGATGTCTGTTTCTCTGTCTCTCTTCAGATTGAACGTGACGACTGACTGTAACGTCAACTGCGGATGTTCATCTGATGTGTTCGATCCAGTTTGTGGTAGCGACGGACTCTTGTACTTCTCTCCTTGTCACGCCGGATGTACTCAGCTCATCAACTCAACTGCTCCTCTTCCCAATGACCTCCAAGGTCGACTGGTAATTATATATATATAGTTTGCTTAGTTGTAATATGTGTGGCAACGCGGTGGTGTAGTGGTTATGTTCGTGGCCTTGCAGCCGAAGGGTTTCAGATTCCAATCCACCTCAAGTCGCCGCGTAAGGACCTTTGGCAAGTCCATCACTCGCAATTGCTCAGCGCTTCGGCGTGAAACTCCGATTCAGTGTCCGCACTTTAATCTGGAGCGCTTCTGAGCAGAGAGCTTGAAGGGGCGCTATAACAAGTGAGCATACAAACAATCATCTTGTCACTGTGTTCAGATGATCGTTTTAACTTCAACTTCCTAGAATTAATATTCAAGTTATATTCATGTTATATTCCAGTTATATTCATGTTATATTCATGTTATATTCATGTTATATTCATGTTATATTAATGTTATATTCCAGTTATATTCATGTTATATTCATGTTATATTCCAGTTATATTCATGTTATATTCATGTTATATTCATGTTATATTCATGTTATATTCCAGTTATATTCATGTTATATTCATGTTATATTCATGCTATATTCATGCTATTGCCGAATCTGCTTCTGTTTGACAGGTGCGTTCTGAGGAATGCCGTTGCGTTGCTGAGGCTGATGGAAAAGATGAAGATGGAGGAGGAGGAGGAGGAGGAGGAGGAGGAGGAGGAGGAGGAGGAGGAGGAGGAGGAGGAGGAGGAGGAGGAGGAGGAGGAGGAGGAGGAGGAGGAGGAGGAGGAGGAGGAGGAGGAGGAGGAGGAGGAGGAGGAGGCGGAAGAGAAGGAAGAGGAGGAGGAGGAAGAGGAGAGAGCATTGTCTTCGCCGGATTCTGCGATGAGTCATGTGCATCGCTCATTCCGTACGTTGTGATTTTGGTCGCAATCGTTGTCGTCAGCAACTTTTACAACTCATCAAGCACTACCATCCTACTCAGGTAGGACTTAACATCAGATTAAGGTAATTGTCTAACATTATCCTCAGGTAATTATCTAACATTATCCTTAGGTACCGTCAGGTAACTTTACATCAGATTCAGGTAACCTATCATTATCCTCAAGTAACTTGTAACAGGTAACCTATCATTATCCTCTTGCAACTTTACATTTACTCTACGGTGACTGATGTCATTGCAACTATACCACTATACCTGTATAATAGTGTATTGCAAAAGTTACAGGTAACGCATAACTGTGCTAAATATGTCATTGTTTACCGTATAACGTACTACGTAGTAATAATATTATTTCTTTCGGAGCTAATTAAAGCATCTAATTAAAGATTGATGTCTGGAACCTAATCCGTATGAAAGCTTTTAATAGAACATTTAAATTATTATTTCTCTTGATTGACTACGATGAATCAAAACATTGAAGCAGATCGTTTGCTACTGTTGCGACACTATTAATTATTTGCTTGTGGCAAAATATCTGTTTTTCCCTTCAGGTGCATCAGAGAAGAGGACAAACCATTTGCCCTTGGACTCGTCACCCTGTGTATTAGTTTGGCCCGTAAGTCTCAACAATCGAATCTTACTATTTTATATTTTCTACTCTGTTTTACTTGAGTCCAATATTTATGATCATGGCCACATAAAAATTACCCGTACATGTGTAGCCCCTTCAGAAAACTCCCTGTGGCTCTATTGAAGTAGACCGCTCTGTTTGCTTTAAATTGATTGATTAGCATATAATAACCGACTCACCAGGTCTTTCATATTCTCCTCTACCTAAACGCCATCTACCTTAATAATATCAACATCGATTCTGTCATCTCTGATTCTTTGGTAACCGGAACTACACTAAACAGACCTCCTTCTAGACACAGCCATCATGCATAAGCTGGTGCTCTGCGCTTGGCTTTCAAGTGACGAATTAAGAAATTTGAGGATTTCAATTATGATCAGCAATTTGTATTGTATTGTATCGTATCTATAATATAATTATATTTATAAAGCACCTCGCACAGTATATGGGCTACATACCAAGCAGAGGCGCTCCTAGAGCGAAATACCCAGAGAAAAGAACGTGGAAACGCTGGTTTTGATACTTGTGGCACCAGTTAATAACAAAGAATTACGTGAGCAAAGCTGACTTTCAATCAATTTATAATCTTCTGATTTAGCAGATAAACTGCATATTTATAACATCTTTTCCTGGGTTTGGAGCGCCTCTGAGTAGAGATCTTGAAAGGGCGCTATATAAATTTATGTGATTGATTGATTGATTGATTGATTGATTGATTGATTGATTGATTGATTGATTGATTGATTGATTGATTGATTGATTGATTGATTGATTGATTGATTGATTGATTGATTGATATAAGCCTATAGAGGCGTGGAAATGTAGTATTGGATTTTTTTTTTTATTTTCAGCAAAAGAAATAATACAAAACCGTTTCTATTAGTTCATTGAATTGCCTCTGTTTCCATCTTTTCCAGTTCTTCCAGTTCCGTTGTTGTATGGACTGATCTTCGACTCGTCCTGCATTCTGAGGTTGACGACTCCTTGTTCGGCCAGCAAAGGATCTTGCCAACTCTATGACCGGCATGCATTGCGACTGAGTTTTCACGGACTGGCGATGGGACTGAAGTCGTTCGCAACATTGCTCTATTGCGTTGCATATATCTTGGCCAGACGTAAACTTTCTCTGTTGACGGCGACGGTTCAGCAAAATATCGTTGAATTAAATGCAGTGGAGACAAGAAATGAAGCGACGATCACGTGATGACGGACTATTACTACTTGAGTGACGTATAGACCAGGCTACAGAAGCAGGAACATTTTGTAAATACGCAACGCACGATCGAGTCTTGGGTGTGCGAAGTTTTGACAGTTGCAATCAATCAATAAACTTAGGAATTTTACTTTTTTGGTGACATTAATTTTCTTCATGTTCAATGCAACAACAACTAGCCTACACTTCCGATAGACGTGACCTTTGTAGGTCAAAAGGTCATTTAGTTGAGATGACAGACTATTATTTATTGAGTACGTATAGGCCTATAGATAGACTATACTCTACAGAAGCAGGACTATTTTTACCAGTGCTTGATACAATGACTGCTGCTTTATATCATGACTTACAAATTCTTATCTTTTAGGCCGTAGACGGTTGTAGGCCATATAGCCTATAGCCTATACTGTCTATGATGGCCTACACGCTTTAGTCGTTGCTGTTGCTGGCATCATCATCATCATATAGTCGTCATTTCACAGGGCGTAGGCTTAGTGTCATATTATTGCATGCAGTCTGTTCTGTTGTTAATTAAGGTTTAGGCCTATATGTCTTCTGTAATTTGCGTTCTTGTGAATTGTTTAAATTGCATAAATGTACATCGCAACCGTTTGCGGTCTGTCAACTGGATTGTGTCAATAAAGAAGGAAGTATGAAGAATTGTGGATCTGAGGTTTGTCAATCTGGACGAAGTATAATTGTTTGTAAAATGTCCTACTGCCGAAGGATATCTTTCTTTACAGATCTGGTAGGATGGATTGGATGGATGACTTGGACGCTTGGAGCTAAGATCTTGCTTGGGATTTCTGTGTTTTGCAAATCTCGACGCCTCTCACGTCATGCCCATATCTATGGTCACGCCTCTTCTTTCACATTGCATACGACATGATACAGCGGAAATTCGCCAGATGGCGAAATCGTTATGGACATCACGGAAATAGTAGGCCTGCTGCTGCCGCGTAATCCGATTTATGTGGCGCTACAATTAGGCTGGTCTGTATGTGCACTTGTTATAGCGCACCTTCAAGCTCTCTACTCAGGGGCGCTCTCGATTACAGCGCGGACACTGCATCGGAGTTTCACGCCGAAGCGTTCGAGCAATTGTTAGTGAAGGCAAGGCCGTAGCCAGGATTTGATTTCGGAGGGTGTTTCGATCACTCACCAATTTCCCTTCCCCAAAAAACTGATGACCTTTTTTCGGTCATCCGGCATATTTCGGGGGTGTTTTCATGTTTTTATTTCATGGTTTTTACATTATGTGCTCGTGAATGCATTATATTATTTTTCACAGTTTCCATTTCGGGGGATGTTCAAACACCCAAAACACCCCCTAGCTACGGCCTTGAGTGAAGGACTTTCCCAAGGCAACTTGAGGTGGATTCGAACCTACAGTCCTACGGCTGCAAAGCAACGAACTACTACACCACCGCGCCACGCTATATAATTTATATAACTTCAGGTCCAATAATAGCGAGACAATTGCGTCGTTATATAGCCTACATTTCCATTCACGACTGAAAACCGAACTCTTCAAGCTACCCTATCCAGATTCCAATCAGGTTCCATCACCCAACTACCGCCATCACCGACAAACCACCGTAGCACCACGTTGTCTCCTCGGCTGGACCTCCCCGGATTTTGACCTGGCAACGGAACGAAAACGGCAGCTCTGGCTATTGCGGACCTCATTTGATATAGCGCCGGTGAATAAGCTGGTCTCCCTGGCTTTTGTGGGCGCTGAGAAATTCTCGAAGATTTACATTACATTACATTATAATGGTGGTGGTGGTGGTGGTGATATAGGCTACGTCCATTTCTTGCGCAACTGGCAAGTTCGTAAGCAGCGTTTTTTAAAGAAAATACTAACATGCAAAGTAACTCTCGTCTTAGAAGTTCGCTTATTACTCGGCAACCATTTGTTGCAAGCGTTAATTTTGACAGAATGCGCTGCATTGCCGAACATACTGCCGCCAAATCAATTTGCCGTGGGATAAATAAATCGATGTCAGTGTATAAATGACACCGAAGTAAGTCTACAACGAACCAAACGATCGGTTCTTGCAAACGGTTAACAATCCGTTAAATGTCGAATATTTCATCGATTTAATTTGATTAATGACATATTAAATAATTAAATACTGAGCAGTCGTCAACTCTCTTCACCAGTTTAGACGAAACTTTGGTTGTTTGAAGGTAACGCATTTTTTTTGCAAATTGAGACGGTAAAAATTAACAAACTACTGAACGCCGCCTCTGCTTGCCTTTAGAGACCGGACGCATTAATAATTATAATTATTGCTTTTGAGAAGAGAGATGACCCTTGCAATGCCATCCAGTCCGTCGTTCAAGGTGGTCATCTAAGTTCAAATACTGATCGGGGAATTCGGGGGCTGCCCTGACCGCGGTTTTGTATTATAAGGAAAAGATTAATTCTGTTTTGCGTAGGTTTTAGCGCAGTTGCTTGGCAAAACAAAAATATTTTGGTTGCTTGAGAGCGCACTTGTGCTGTGTTGGACCTGATCCAAATCGTTTGTATAATGCGACTATAGGCTTTAATTAAATTTCATCCAAAGAAGAACTTGACAGTTTGTATGTACCTATCCTTAGCAAATAGTAGTTTCTTGCGTGTGGCAGCAGTTATATTAGGTTCTAAAAAAAACTTCTAATAAATTATGCTGGTGACTAATAAATGGAAAGTTTTCTGAAAGAAGTGATTGTATGAACTTTTAGTCTTAGCAAAACAAAAAGTTATGTGAACTTGTTACCATCTTTTATCCTGTCTATCTATACTAGTGTTTGGGATTGCCTCGGAGTCTCTCCTGAGGAAGCTCTGTATATATCTGTAAGTATGTTTACAGTTGGAGTTTGCCCTATTGACATGTACAATGTACAGTATAATACTAACTGTTCATGCTTGGCTAATCTTGGCTTGTTTGGCCGTTATAGGCCCTGAATTGTATTATGTGGGCCATTTTTCTTGCATTGTTGTGGGTTGGTGGAGTGGGTGATTTGGTAAGGTGGCTTGGAATTGGTACATGTAGGCCCTATGCATGATTTATTATTGCTTGTGGCTGGTCTGCAAGCATTGGTGCTGTTTCACAATCATGCTTGTTTGCTCGTGCAGGTCTGCATGATAACACAATGTTTATGCTATACTGGTCTTGTTTGTATGCATGTGCAATTGTGCATGTATCTATCGGTGTGTGTATTCATGTGCAATGTGGGTTTTGTATGAACGTTTGTATGCTGTTATATTTCTCCTATAGATAATCTATGAGCTGCAGTACCATGACTTTTCAGCCAATGTAGAAGGTGCAATTTATTTATGGACAGTTAATCATGGTCATCACCTATGCCTTGATCATAACCAATTGCCACTGTCATCACCACTAGCCATGATCATCACCATTACTCCATTATGGACCATTAGCCACATGTGACTAGTTATAATTTCCATTGGCTATATATGAGCTTGTAGGAAAGGTGGAACAGGCCAGATAGCATTGAGGGATCAACTGTAAATTAACAATCACATTGACGTGGGTGTTGACTGTGTCTTATAATGACTAAGCTTATCTTGAGGTGTGTAGTGAGTACTATGGTGGTCATGTGGGATGGGTGACGTGACATGGCTCACACTTTTAGATTGGACTTTTCTGCTTAAGGGAGGCAGTGTTTTTGTGACACTTTAATATGTGTGGGCTAGAGAGGAGTTTCCTTTTGAAGCCCTGGAGGAATGCACTGCTCAACATGTAGGGAGTGTATGGGATTGGAGGGAGAGAAGAAGAGTTTGGGGGGGAAGGAGGAAGAAAGGGTGTGGTGGTTTAGGGGAGGATTCAGGTGTGGGTGTGAGATCGGGAGGTTCTATATATCATCCATTTCTGTTCCACAGTTTTATAGTTCAAGTTTAATATGAACAGCCATTTGAAATCCATCCATTCCATTTTTCAGTGGCTACCTTATGTGCTCAGACTATGTATATATATATGATTTTCAGACAAGTGAAGAAGTTGATATTTGTAACTGCTCGTTGGCCTCTAAGTGTAAAGAAAGATCTGCTCACAATTGGTTGAACCTGACCCAGAAATCCCCAGTTTCGTCCATCACCCTATTCTTCTGGTAAACCTCCAGATAATATAATTATAGAGTATGTACTGTTCCAGACTAGGCCGATTCACCAATGTTAGGGGAAAAAATTGTTTTTCATTTCATATTGGGCTAGACCCTAGTTTGGTGCCTTTTGGGATCAGGAACATTAGTGCAAAATTATAGGCATATACAATGAGTTTTAGTGACACCTCAAGACATGCAAAGTTTTGTAAAACGACGAAAACGGCATTTTTACTGTCAAATAACATTTAATGTTAATTTTTATTTGAACTGGTCAAGATATTTGAGTGAAATAGTGCATAGGTCATGTCACACTACAATTCAGTGTTCACAGTAATGTAGGTAAAGATTAGAAAGTGTCTTGTCAGCTCTGTACTTTTTCTTAAGTGAAGTCGTCATGAGACGTCGATCATATTCGGCTATCTGAAACACAAGCTCCGTTGCAATTAGACAGCATGTTCCACAGAGTCATTTGATGACTTTTATGTAATTGTAATCGTACATTTATATAGCACCACTTCAAGAGAACTCCACATAGGCGCTCCTGACTTGACACCAAACCACAATCAAAGAGAATGGTTTTCAAACGCTTGTGGAAAAGGGGCAAAGAAAGACAAAGAAGTTCATTGCGGAGACTAATAGGTAACTTATTCCAGAAAGACGGACCAACCATAGCTTGCCACCTTATGCTTGGCATCAACTTAGGCAGGGCTGGAGGGCCAGATAATTTGATCATCTGTACGAAAATGTGATCAATTTTACCCGGTAAGTGCAGTGAACAGCTGCATAGATCGTTTAGGCCGATTCAGCGACAGAATCCAATTAGTCTATTCCTGGAATTATTCAATTGACTTTGAAATAAACCATTCTGACATCTGTTTTCATCTGTGGTCTCTTCAGAACAGCAATCATCACATCTTTCTCCTCTATTCCAGACACAATCGGAAACAATGCAAGACCAATCAAATCCTCACTCATGTACCACAGATGCTTTCTCATTTTCTTCAGTGTAATGTCTGCCACTTGACTGTCATCTTTGCCAAATAACTCCATAAGTATGGAGGCGACAGAGGTCATTATATGGAACATCTGAACTGTTTGGAGCAGTTAACCAGACCTTCACAATTAATGGTGAGCAGACACTGCCTGACAGGATGGGTCGAAGAGCCTTTGGCTCTTGAGCTGTAGGTTTGAATTGTTCATGAACAAGTAAATTTTTGAACAGCAAATTTCCTTTGCCATCCATCTGGCACGGTGATATGCTCCTGAAGGGCTGAAATGTACTTGATCATTACACTCGCAACAGTGACATTTGCACGCAGTACCTAGTTCCAATTTTATGAACTTGAGGCAATCCTGACACAGTTGAATATCTCGGCTGAGTTGAGTCTGAAGGAAGCCTATAATTGTCCTCCCTC
Source organism: Lumbricus terrestris (assembly GCA_949752735.1). Taxonomy (NCBI): domain Eukaryota; kingdom Metazoa; phylum Annelida; class Clitellata; order Crassiclitellata; family Lumbricidae; genus Lumbricus; species Lumbricus terrestris. The sequence goes on from OX457045.1 coordinate 1,379,779, forward strand.
TCCTGATCAGGCCACCAAAACTCACCACTTGTGAGATCAGATTTGGCTCCAATGGCTACAGCATACAGTGTGAACATTGTATTTGCTAGTGTCAATGAAATTCCACTATTCTTTGAATCAAGTAAGCTTACATATTGCTGCAATCTGTGGCCTGGAAGACTTTAAATATTGTTCGTACACTGCAGATCTGAAACAAGTTCAAAGATATGATGCCGGCAGGCTAAAGACAGTAGAATTTGTCAAATGCCTGCTGAATGACTATAATGGTACCGGTTACCAGTGTTTAAGTTGGTTGTATCGGAACAAAGACCTGCACGCCAGTCTGGTACATCTTTCCAGTCTTGTCATGTTTGGATCATGGTGTTTTCCATAAGTTCACCAGAACTTGGAGTTCAGGAATGACCAACAATTTATCAACATTCATTCCTCATAGAACAATTGGCATCCTGTCAACCAGGTCCTTATCAGGGTCTGGTAGTAATTTTCTGTCAAAATGAGCAATCAATGGGGTACCTGGCATATATTTGGCATGTATCTAGAATTTCCTTACTCTTTTCCATGCTCTCCAGATAGAACTAGTTGATAGTGTCATGTCCTCCACGTCAATGCCAAGAGCAAGTAAGAGCTGGAGCAACAATGTGTATTGCTTCTCATGGTGTAGCTTTTGTGCAACCAAGGATTGCCGCAGACAGTGGATCATCAGTGAGGTGTCATATCTTGAGTGTAGTGAACATCGCAGTTTGATAAGTTTGTATTGTTATCCATGGAGTCATTAGAGTGTTTATTTTCATCAGCAAGTCTTGTGTCAATGATACTTGCTAATTAGCAGTTCTTAATCGCCAGTGTCAGTAGCCGACTTTGTATCACCTTTTGCTTCCATTGCCTTTTTGATGCGACAGATTTCTTCAAACTTCTTCTGTATTTGCTTCTCTTCACATTCTTTGAATGCTAACGACTGACTACCTGTTGTCATTTTCCACTCTTCTGTCAGGTACTGTAGAAAAATCCTGTCCTGTTGAATTTTTATCAGTCTTTTGCAATCCGCATTGTCATTCCATTTCTTAGATTGTCATTCCAACTAGAGAGTCGAGACATCCAGCAAAGATGCTAAGACTTAATTTAATATTCTTTGAAACACATTGTGCAATGTGCATCTTAAATGCAAGTAAGTTAAGAAAAGAAGTAGTCTGTTACACTGTGTCTGATTGTCTGCCACTCACAGGCATCACAGCACAAATTAATGTATTTTTATGTACGGAAATGAAGGTAAATTCACAATGACTAATTACAGAATACAGAACTCTACTGAGGTGTCACTAAACAGATGAATAATCTCATGAAAATTTAAGGAGTTATTTACAACACCAAATGGCATCATTTAAGCATCTAGCCCCTCAAGTTTTCAAAAATAATTTTTTTTGAAACACTCTATTCCAGACTCTGACTGAATTTCAAAACCTTGTGAAATGGAACGGAAAAGTGTAGAAATAAACTACCCTGGCAAATACACATGAAATCCTTTGACCGTTTTTTCTCACATGTTAGTTGCCAAGTCAGTTTTTTACTGATCAGTATAAATCCAAAGAAAGGAAATTTGAATATTTCGTTTTAAGAGTAAGTGAACTGATTGAGGATTCAAACTCGCCGGCTATTTTGTGATTGGCTGAGAAGACTAATTTATGTTCTATTCAGAGATCTGCAGAAAACAATTGAGTCCATATGGATTCAGTTAACAAAAAACTTTACAGCTTGGAACTTTAAGACTATGGGAAATGCTGTGCAATTATTCTTTTCTTAAGTTATCTAGTTTGATTAATGGTCAGTTGTGTTTTAGTAGGCAGGGCATGCACAACAGAATGGTGTCATGAAAGTGTTATTTGACATTTCATAGACACACGGTTGTGTGCTTATAGTCCACCTGAGACTATGGTAGATAACAGACTGATAATATTACATCTATATTAATCTGAGCCTAGTTTTATCTATGCACTGGTATGTAAATTAGTCTGAGTTCAGGAATTGAGGTCGTCGTTTAAGGACCTCTGTGTACGACCGAACTCATCATGGTGGTCAGAAGTTGATTGTCCGTTCTTTGAGATTTAGGACAGAGAGAGAGTGAGTGTGAGATAGCAGTTGCACTACACCCAGTTGCATTGTGTTCAACGCTTACAATGTGAGGCAGTTTCTTGAATGCCCTTGGAAATACATGTAGACCATTGACGGTCGGAATCAGTCTTTGCTTCTTGTAAAGTTGCAAGATTTCACATTCATGACTGTTAAGTGTTATGGTCATAATTATGGCTCATGGTCATATCTACAGTTATGCTGGCGCCTCTTCGTACATGTTCTGCTTGCACTTTGCAGTGAGCTATAGGCGGAGCTGTAATGGTGAAATCGTTTTGGACCTCTGGCAGTTGTCAACGTCCTGTTTATGTTAGTTTTTTTTAAAAATCCTGGACAGAAAGGCAAAGAGACAGACAGACTGAGAAGTCTAAAGTACTTGTAAAAATATGGCAAGCCTCCAATTGCAAGAGAAAGTGAAGCACTGATATCTTGACATTTCTATTATGATTCTATAGATTGGGACTATAGTTATGGTGCTATAGTACAGTGCTATAGATAATATGGTACAGTGGAACTATAGATTGGCGCTATAGATTGGTACTATAGATTGGTACTGTAGATTGGTTCTATAGAAGGACTTACTGAGATTAGATTGGATTTTGGATGTAACATTTTGTGACGTCGAACATTTTTAGCAATGATTGACTGAAGTGGTTGAACTCCATTTGTTGCTTTTTTTCTTCTGTTGACAGGTGATAGAAGTTAGTTAGTTATTAATGCATCAGTTGTTGACAGGTGATAGGAAGTTAGTTAATGCATCAGTTGTTGACAGGCGATAGGAAGTTAGTTAATGCATCAGTTGTTGACAGGCGATAGGAAGTTAGTTAATGCATCAGTTGTTGACAGGCGATAGGAAGTTAGTTAATGCATCAGTTGTTGACAGGCGATAGGAAGTTAGTTAATGCATCAGTTGTTGACAGGCGATAGGAAGTTAGTTAATGCATCAGTTGTTGACAGGTGATAGAAGTTAGTTAATGCATCAAAGTTGACAGGTGATAGAAGTTAGTTAATGCATTGGTGTTAATAACTGGCCAAGCCTTGTCATTTAAGTTGTTGCACCTGTTTGCACCTGGGCTACCTGGTTCTTATAGGGTCCTCATCAACGGGTCACATGCTGTCTTTTTATTTATTTTCCACCCTTTTATAAACCCACATCAGGCCTTACTGCAATTGCTTACATTTGCCTGGTCATAATACTAGAAAAATTAACTGGCCATGGCTAGGCCTACTAGGCTTAGCAATCTTGACTGGGCCTAGAAAGACTTTGACCTGACCTTAAATATCTCACCAGCCTGACAGTGGGTTCAAGCTGTGGACTTTGGTATTTGTTTTTCTGTGTGGGTTGCTCCAATTGTGGTTTGGTAAACAAGATTTTTTACTGGAAGGCAGCTGTCAGAGGCAGTTAACTAATTGTGGTGTGTGGCTACCTGTGCTAAATTGCTAAGGATGGGCAACATAGGATAGGGCCTTCCATCACAGAGGCAGAGGAGGAGTGACTGCAATGCCTAAAGAGCTGAAAGTGCATTTCTGGACTTGGCTTTGCAGTTTAATTGTTATAATAAAATCTTAATTCTTAAATGCCTCTAGACAGCTAAGGACAGGGCACCAACTTATTCATGAGCCCTGTGCCATGTGAGAGTGGTTGATCAGAGAGATGCCAAGTGAGGATCTTGTAGTCTGGTTGCCATAGAAACGAGTGAGAGGAGGAGGAGGAGGCAGAGGTTTTGGCAAGGCAGGTTTAGTTGAAGAAGAGAGCACAGGCCTGGAAGGCAGTGGATTGGATGGATGGGATAAGAATTCTTTGAATTAATAGTCCTGAACAACTTCAATTTGGATTGAGAACCCTGTGTGGTGATGAGTGGAGCAGTCTGAGGCAGATATCTTTTGAAATCTCATTATTTGAAGAAATTAGTTTAAGTTTATTGATTTATTCTATTTTTTAAATTAAATTTAATCTACTCTAACACCAACATCCGTAATCATGTATACATGTGTTCTTTTAGAACAGCATATATTTCTTTGTGTTAAGCTGAAGCTGTTGAAGAGGGTCCCCACTGGTGTGCATTGACACACTCATAGATATTAGTCAATCCAGGGTTGGTTGATGCTTTCAGAAACCAGTTTGAACAGCAAGTCTCAACTTGTATCTATAGATAACTTCTAAATAATGTTGTTGGTGACAAATAGCAATAAAAACGAATATTAAGATGAAGATGATGCTATACATATGTCAGCCGTTCCGCTTTGGTCTCGTTTCGCAGTTTATTCAGAATAATTTGTGACAGGATAATGACGATTGAGTATCTCGCTATCATTGTAAAATGGTACTTGTGATGATCTGCAAAGAAACAGCAGAGCCATTGAACTTAAGGTCGAGGGTATAAAATGGTAATTGAGTTGGAGAGAGAGACAGACAGACAGACAAACAGTCATACAGACACACACACTTACAGAGAGACTGAGAGTTGGTTGTTTGGTTTAGAAGAGTTGTTTTCTTCTTGAAGACATGTTTATGGCTGGTGTGACCAGATACTAAGGATCATTCAAAGCATGTCAAAGGACATCCGCCATTTTGTGGCTACCCACAGAAATGGCTACCCGCAGAGCACTGACTCTTGCACCTTAAATGTCTCTGTCTTTGTATCACTCTCTGTCTTCGTCAGTGGTTCTCCTGGGTTTTTACGGCCTGGAGGATTCAGCCCATTGTTCATAGGGCCATTGTAAACTATTTCCAGCCATGGCTGGTTCTCTACTGTAGTAGAGCCTCTCCTACATGTCCTATCTTGACTTAGTGCATACTCTTAGGGTCACTAATAATTTCACTTGTAGTTAACCTTATAATACAATATACATAATATAAAAATGGTATATTATCTCTCGAGAACTAACTGCTGCATATAGCATTTTTATAAGTAAATAATGCATATATAACTATATATGGCCCTGTGTGTGTGTGTGTGTTATAGATATGTAGGCCTAATACATAAACTACTGCACATATGTATGGTTGAAAATCAGTGTAGCATGTGTGCGTAGGCCTAATAAAAACATAAGAGCAATAAAAGTGTTTTTCTGCCATTGATGCATCTACCCTTAATCGATTCTAGATGATGGTCGCCTGATCCGATTTAGGCCTGTTGAGCGGCGTGTGTGTGCGTGCATGTGTGTGTGTGCTGTATGTATATGACCTGAACCGAGGTCTTAGTAGGGCGGTCAGTTGCATTTGGCTGGTCTTCATAGCTGGACGACCTTCTCATTCAGGGTGGTCTGTTGGGGAAGGATTTGCTCAAGACACTGCACTGACTTTATATGTATCTGTAGGTGAGTGGTGTTGGTTAAACCCTGGCATGTAATCTGTAGTAGTGTTAAAGATTTCTAGCATTTTTTATTCGAGTGTGATTCAGTGGCAATGCATTTTTTTCAATGTCACCTTCCAGAGTCAGATGTGGGATTGTGGGTGTGGGTGTAGCGGACACTGTTACAGCTTTTAAGAGGAAGCTAGGAGGTAAATGCACTGAATGGTTCTAGCTAGAAATGGGTGTGACTAATTTTTTTAATCGATTGTAATTAGCTAATGAAATCTGCTGATCATAGAATGGTGGTAATCTCAGTGCTAGTCAATTAGAATTAGCCGTTTGTCTCTAATCAATTTTAGCTAATTGATTGGAATCTAATTGATTATTTATCAACCTCTGGTTCTAACAAAGATTACATAGCTTTTGAAACACTACCCTTGTTATGTTGGGTTGTTATGTTGTGATGTGTAATGTTGTGTTATGTTATGTGTTGTCAATCATGTGATCTGTTGCAACGTTTCTTCAGTTTAAGTCTTTGTATCTTCACTCGTTCGGTGGATATCTGTTTTGTTAGGAAAGAAAAAGTAGTTAACATTGATAAATTGACGTTTTCATGGACCACGGAGCTCTGTGTAAACTGAACTGACTGATTTTGAACTGAGTTCCTATGCCCGTTACACGACCCACCGGTGCTTTTGCTCTCTTGCATGCCACTGCTGCTCTTCTTCAATTTATTATAATCATAAACGAACACCTTGTGATGTTGTTGCTGACCTTGTCTTCTGATTTGTTTTGTGCCTTCTAAAAAACTCGTCACATATTATTAAACTCTGAATGGATTACAAATTGCTGCAACACATTGTGGCCAATGGGCTGATGGTTTAATATGATGTACATTACAATGTGTATGGTTCACCACCTGGCCAACCCAACCTAGCTTAGATGTTTTACTGGCTTATTTTCATGTAATAGCCGTGTGTTTGTGGAAGTGTTGCTGTTGGCCTCATTTGGTTCAGTTGGCTTCTTACACTGTGGCAGATAGTTCATTTGGACTGGTCTATCAGCCAGTCTATGGGCCGTCTTTTCAGTTAGTCTTCAGTTTGGATTTGATGGGAATTGACAGAACAGCTTTCTTGACTTATTGCTTTTAACCGACACTGATAGGAAACTCATTCTCTTCTGACGTCATTTGCTATTGTGGGACCCACACATTGGTCGATTAATTATAGCACGGGTCTTTCTACGTCAACTGAAGTTTGTTTACGTTAGGTTTTATTGAATAATTTTTCTACCGGTTCCTAGATTCAACTTATTCATGTGTGCAGTGACTAATAACTAATAATGACAGTCTTGACAAGTGGACCAATTTCTTCGTGTATATAACCGCAGTTGATGTGTCATTGCTTGCAGAAAGTTTGAAATCTGAAGAAGATGTTGAGTAAGTGTGTGAGACGGGTCTGTGCGCTCCCAGGCGCCACTCGAGATGCTCTGCTGCCCAGTTTCCATGGCAGCAAGCTGCTGATGCCGAAGCGTCTCAAGTCGGAAGCTACTCAATATGATCCGTATCCAGTGGATAAGAGCGATCCGGAAGACAGTGCCAGCTTCTTCGAGATGGTCGAGCTCTACTACGATAAGGCGGCGACGCTCATGGAGCCGAACCTCGTGAAGGGATTGTCTGGAGGATCTGTGGGGGATCGAGAGAAGCGGGTGCGTGGAATCCTTGGAATGATCAAACCGTGCACGCGTGTGATGTCCGTGACATTTCCGATCCGAAGGGACAACGGAGAGTTTGAGATGATCGAAGCGTGGAGAGCACAGCACAGCGACCACAAGACGCCAACAAAAGGAGGCAAGTCATTGTCATCGTCGTCGTCATTGTCTCTAATCAGTTGCTGTCTCATTTCTTCTTGTGCAAGTGATAAATCGAGTTAATCGACAAACTTTGGTTTATGCGTATTTAATGCTCATGGATGTAGATTGTAGAATGGGTGTCTGATACAACAACTGGTGCAGTATAATTTTGCGTGTAGAATATGGACCTAGTAATACTTTAATATAAATATTGCATTCTCAATGCAAGAAAGTCTGCAAAGTGTGCTAAATTGGGAATGGCAGACCGGTAGTAGTATTACCTGGAAACACGCAGACTGTTTGCTGTGTCAGAAAAGATGACTGCCCTATAACTGGTCATTGCTTCTGCCATTTGCACTGATTATAAATTATATACAACAGAAGAATCTAGCATTTATTAGACATCATTGAGTATGCATTTACACCAGGCAGTTGAACATTACTACAGGTGGCCTTTTCAGTACTTACACTATTTAGAGTCTAACATGAGTAGACATTGAATATGCTTTGACGTCTAGCAGTTTAATCCATGCAGATGTTGAGAATATCTTAGACAGAGAAAAGAACGAACGAATCTATAAGAAAGGAGATAAGATTGGAAAACGAAGAGTCGTTAAAACAACTCGCGACAAGATTGAAGCTAAGGTTCTTCGGACATGTAATGTGATCTGATGGTTTGGAGAAGGAAATGATGCTGGCTTGTGGTGAAGGAAGGAGAAGACGCGGCAGACCAAGGATGAAATGGATGGACGAGATACACGACATAACTGGCATGAATTTGGAAGAACTGAGGGACTTGTTTGCGAACAGAGAACAATGGAGAATGTGTGTCATGACGATCGTTAGAGCTCTACGAGCTGACAGCACAAGGTGACAAGGTGAATCCATGAGTGTAGCAACCATGCTTCACCATCCTCTCTGCTAGTCTTTCCTCATCTTTCACTCAGGGTCGCTCGCACTTGGAGCGCATCTGAAAGAATTTTGCTGAGAGAGGCGCCTTATAAATCATCATCACATCATCATTGCTCTCCTCCATCCGGCCGTGCCGATGATGAGGCCTTTACATGGCGTCCTCTATTCTTGATGATATCCATGGCATTCTTCATATCCATGCACCTTTCCTCTAGATCTTCTCTTATGTTGTCCATCCAGTTTTCCTTTGACACCCTCTACTTCTCCGTCACAACACAATGCAATAGATCTTTGTAATCACGATCTGTAGAAGTTGGGACTTTTGCAGATGATTGTGAATGTGATGATGAATGTGCACTGTGTTTGTAGGCATACGTTATGCCGACAACGTGTGCGCTGATGAGGTGAAGGCGTTGGCTTCTCTCATGACGTACAAATGCGCTTGCGTTGACGTTCCGTTCGGTGGCGCCAAAGGAGGAATCAAGATTAACCCGAAGCTCTACTCAGAATATGAACTGGAAAAGATCACGAGGCGGTTTACCATTGAACTGGCCAAGAAGGGATACCTGGGTAATTGATCTACCAGATTTAGGGATTATTCCTTATGGCTATCTCTTTAGAGAAGGTGTAGTAGAGTTGAGATCAATGACCCTCAAGGCTCTCTTCTCATCTGACTAACCCAATTGAGTGACAATCATCATCTCTACAGTATATCTTTAGCTGCAGTCTTCAACAAGAGTTTAATAAGCGATTCATGTATTATGTTTTGTTTATAGACTTCACCTTGTCCCGTCGATTCTTTGAACCTTAGCGACCGCCATGATCAACCTTATTGTTTATAGTAGACATCTAGAAATGATCTTTTTTTAGTTAGTTTTTTATCTGTTGTTTTGATAGATCTGCTGAGATTTGATTTCTCTTTAGAATAGTTTGAAATAGGATTTCAGGGCAAGGGGAACGGTGAATGTTTTTAGACCTAGTTCCCTCTAAGGTGGATTCATTTCTATCAGGGTACAAATAAGATGTCGATTTGAAGTAAGGAGACTTTTACTTGTAAACAACATAAGAAGTCAGGTGATAGTATTTTACTAGCTGATAATAAAAGTTGGAATATGAAGCTTTTCAGTTCTGTAAAGTCTTAGGAGCTGAGCAGAGATGACTAGAAATTTATTTAGCTGAATGAATTAATGTTTTTCTATTTCTTTGGTCCCAGTGTTATGTTATGAAGTTAGTGAAGCATTAGACGGTTGAAAAGTGACTGATGGGACTTTGGGTGTGACTTTTCAGACAATGACGGCCATTAGACAATTTTGTGAATTTGACAAAGGTTCTTTGTTGACGGATGGCACTTCCTTGTCTCAACTGCGCTTAAAACCTTTCTTCCGAGTTGGGTACATTGTTACTTAATGCTGTGTCAGATGCCAGCACTGCTGTGCACTGAGCTTTTTACTCTGTGACCTGCCTCGTTGTCCTGGATGACCCCAGGTGTCAGCACTTGTATCCTGCTTTGCTGTCATGACCATTATGAACTGTGCAAATACCCCTCCTTTGACATCGCAGGCTTCCAATTACATTACTTTTGCGGAGATCCTGTTATTACCGAAACATGTGATCTACCGTTCATGACTCAGACGCTTTTCTCATGAATACCATGTTTCCATTTGCCCTCCTCGGTTCTGTGTTTAAACAGGATATATAGCGTGTGTGGCTGGAACCTTGCAACATTTGTCTTAAAACGAAAACAAAAGACACAATCCTCCTGAAGCCCTTGCACTTCATTCTTCCCTGTCTACGAAATTTAATGTCTGACCATTTCATTTTGTCAATCTGTTGTTAAATGTGAGCGTCATTCATAAATGAATATCATATTAAAGTTTTTATTTATAGTCACTAGGTGATATCTGTGACATTCTGACCTGTCTGATTATTTATCTCACTGAAATTTGTCGTTAAATACAGCTGTAATTTGTTGCTGTTTTATCAAAGTACAGTCAGAAGCACATGAAGTGAGTTAGCCGTTGTATTTATGCCAGTAAGATGATTGATTGTGAAGGTAATGTGTTAACAAAACAGAATTATGGTGATTTTAGATTGTGTGGAGATGATTATGATGTAGAAGCGTGTGTGTGATGCGTGCGTGTTTGTATTGTAGGGCCTGGCATTGATGTCCCAGCGCCTGACATGGGAACTGGAGGTCGGGAGATGAGCTGGATAGCCGACACTTACCAACAGACCCTAGGTATACAACTATACATGTCTCATCAACCACATCTCCTCATCTCTTATTCTTTCGTCTTCTACATGCAGACTGTAAATTGCATTTCCTACGTCAACTAGAGTTGTGGTCTGAATCATTCTCAACGTGTTGAAAGCGATTCAATGTCAGGTGCCATTAATTGTTTTGCATTCTCTGCAAACAGAAGTGAGCAAAAGAAACTGATTGATAATTATGCACTTTTGATTTAGGTCAACCTTTCTTATTCACTGTGATATTTTATTGTTTGATGTGGACAATGAAGAATGAATGAATGCTGCATTGTGTTTGTAGGCCATTATGATATGAATGCACATGCATGCGTAACGGGAAAGCCAATTTCACAGGGTGGAATTCACGGCCGAGTCTCCGCAACTGGAAGGGTGAGATGACTTCTTCCATTCAGCTCATTTCCACTTCTCTCATCTCCATTTTTTACACTCATCTTTTCTGTTTTTCACTCCTCGTTTATCTAATTTTCAATCCTCACATGATCTGTAATTACCTCTTCTCATCTCTTTCTTAATTTTCACTTTCTCATTTCCATAACTCATCATGTATCTTTTTTATAATCATTTACATAGTTGTTGTAGAATAGATGGACTATTTATTTATTCATTCATTCATTTATTTAAAGAATTTGTATGGTGTCCCTTAAAGAAGCCCACTCAGAGGCACTCCCAGTCCGACCACGGTGATGCAAATGGGTCTTCAGAAACCTGTAACTACTTGTATATATAGTGCGTGTGGAGCATCTGCTGTTGACACACAGCAGTTGATAGACGTACAGTGTAGTCGTGCGTAGTCATCTTCTCTTGACGTCTGTTGCTGTCTGTTGTGTTGCAGGGCGTCTACCACGGCATCGAGATGTTTATCAACAGCGCCCACTACATGGGTCTCGTTGGTATGTCTCCGGGATTCGGAGGCAAGACTTTCATCGTTCAGGTCTGTTACAGCAAGCTCCATCTCCATCTTCCATCTCCATCTTCTTCCATCTCCATCTTCTTCCATCTCCATCTTCTTCCATCTCCATCTTCTTCCATCTCCATCTTCTTCCATCTCCATCTTCTTCCATCTCCATCTTCTTCCATCTCCATCTTCTTCCATCTCCATCTTCTTCCATCTCCATCTTCTTCCATCTCCATCTTCTTCCATCTCCATCTTCTTCCATCTCCATCTTCTTCCATCTCCATCTTCTTCCATCATCTGCTCTCGATTGACATAATTATGGCAGAGGGATGCGTTGACCGACCCAGTTGCTTGACCTACTCTCGACCCAATTGCATGACATTTGATTGACGCAATTGATTGACCTATTCCTGACCAATATTCTTTGGCTATTACTGACCCAAAATTGTGTAACATATTCGACCCAAAATAAATAATTTGTTTCCTGACCCAATTGCGTGAGCGTTTACTGGTCTAATTGCTTGACCTTTGCTCATTTGCTTAGTCTTTGTTTGACCTGATTCTATGACCTTTGCCTGACCCAGATAAGGTTGTAGACAACCATTGACCTACTGCTTTGTTCTGCTTTCTATCCAGGGCTTTGGTAACGTCGGTTTGCACTCAATGCGCTACCTTCATCGCGCTGGATCTAAGTGCATTGGAGTGATGGAGTGGGACGGAGCCATCTTCAATCCAAATGGAATTGATCCACGTGAACTCGAAGACTGGTTCATTGTAAGTTCTTAACTCATCAAAGCTTCTTGTGACTTTGTGCTTAATGAACATTTAGAAGAGGAGAGGAGGTCAGTTTGATGATTTGCTCTTTGGCGCGTGAAACTGAATTCATGATAGAAATTTGGTAAGAAGTTAATTAAATGAAATTGAAATCTGATTGTAAATTTTAACCTGCTGGGTATGGCTATCTGTGTTTTAATATTGGGATATGATGGCAAGATATTTCTGCTGATTGCTGTTTACAGTTAATTCTCATTGATGGTCGTTTTGCTAATGACAGAGCCGTACTTCTGTTTTATATTTATTTAAATTGACACCACAGATGGAGGGAGATCTTAGAAATGTTGTTGTGTAGTAGCAGTTGTGGCTTTTTTTAGTAGATTTTCAGATTCTGATTCACTGAGGTCTGGAATGACATTCATCTATTATACAGAGGTCAGAAGTCAGAGAGGACAGTTGAGTGTGGGATGGTCTGTTGAATTAAATGGAGAAACCATTGTCAGTGGCATGACAGACAATGGTTCTCAATTCAGTTTATAATTGTGGCTTTGTTGCTGGGACCCCATTATTCATTGTTTACATCATTCTGCTCAGAAGAGAGATGATTGATTTCATGCTTTGATGTAAGCTAGATCAGCTTACTCTGAAGTACATCTGGTGCCCTGTGTAGAACACTCTGTGCATTGGAAATGTATGACTGCGTGCCTGTATCATGTTCCAGTTTCACACGCGTTATGCTGCCCCGTGTGCACCCTTTGCCCTTTTGAATGCATCCACTGGACTGCAGTTAGACACGGTGAACATTGCCTCTGCATTAACTCCGAGAGCAGTTTGACCGTACACAAGAGGTGGGGAGGTGTTTCTATAGATTGAGAGTTACTGAAGAAAATGTCTTCTATTGTTGTTGTTGTTGTTTACAGGAGCACAAGACGGTGAATGGCTATCCGAAAGCAGAGCAATACAAAGGTCCGGAGGAGAGTCTGATGTTCGAGAAGTGTGATATTTTTATTCCAGCCGCCATCGAGAAATGCATCACGAAAGAAAATGCGAAGAAGATTAAGACGAAGGTACGATTAGATTTAAGATCAGACGAAGATTAATTTACAGATAACAATTCAGACAACACTCCACATCAAAGATATTGTTGCTTCCTGAGCAATTTTGGGTGTGACTTTTGTATTTTGTACTGCTGATCATACTGATACCTCAAACTTCCTATTATTTACCATTTTGAGAATATGAATTTTTTCCTCACTCATTTTCAGGCTACCAATAAGTTTGGCTGTCTTTTTCACTCTAGACATGCCTCAGAGCATGCTCTCAGTGTTAGTAGTAATGTAAATATGAAGGTACCGGGTAACATTTGATGAAGATTAAGGCTGTGGTAGTATTCTGATGAAGGTAATGGTAAAAGATTGTGGTCATAAACTATTCTGATGAAGGTAATCATGAAGATAAAGCTGGGGTAGTGTTCTAATGAGAAGATTGAGGCTGTGGTAGTATTCTGATGAAGGTAATGGTGAAGATTATTAAAGCTGCGGTTATGTAGGATCAGATGACAATATATCTTCATATCGTTTCAATTACAATCGTTATTTCTTTAGATCATCGCTGAAGCGGCCAATGGTCCAACGACGTTGGCTGCGGATAAGGTCCTTCGCGAGAAGAACATCCTCGTCATTCCGGTAAGAAGATTCTCCGCTGGAAACTAACGTTCATTGGAAAGATCTTCGTAAATGGGATGTATCGTTATTTTGGATGATTCACCTGTCCTCAGCTTAAATTCCTCTTTGTTTATCGTTTGTTTAGATTTTCTCTCTGTGTTTCCTTTTTACTTCGCAGGACTCCAATCAATCTCGAGACTTCTATTGTACTTGATTCATTTGTAAACAGCCCCTGTGTCTTGTTAGTCTGGTGTCCATCTGCCTCTGTCTGTCTGTCTGTCTGTCTGTCTCTCTCTCTCTGTCTGCTGGCCTGTCGCTCTCTGTCCATCCGTCTTGCTGTAGATGGACTGATGTTTCTGTGTCTTTTAGGACTTGTTCATCAACGCAGGTGGTGTAACCGTCTCGTACTTTGAGTGGCTTAAGAACCTGAACCACGTCAGCTACGGTCGTCTCACCTTCAAGTATGAACGTGACTCCAACTACCACTTACTCGGTAAGCTGATCATGTGCCATGGACACATTGTATTGTATTGCATTTTATTGTATTGTATTAAAATATTTATGAAGTGCCTTTAATAGGGTGTTCCTTTCAGGAGCGCTCCCTGTGTGCAAAGCCGCAAGAAAAGAAATAGGTTTTGAGAGGAGGAATTGCCAACTGGAATTTGAGATTGAATAGATGAGGAGAGTGTATTCGAAAAAGAGGTAAAAAAAAATTGAGGTAAAGGATCGGGATGCCAGGAGATCGAAAGAGGTTGGTGAATTACCAATTGATACTAGGTATTTGAGGCAAGACACTGTTGTGCTTTGCAGACCAAGAGGAGGATTTTGAACTTAATGCATGCTCTTAGAGGAAGCCAATGAAGTTGTTCAAGCAGGAACGTAGAAATATGAGAGTTGCGTGGTATGCAGCCTATGCTTTTAATATGGAATCAGCATTTGGGATCGACTGTAGATGTGAAAGACAGACCAAGGGTAGACCATTGAGAAAGGAATTACAGTAGTCAATTCTGGAGCATATGAAAGCATGCATCAGAGCACTGGTGAAAACAGAAGACGAAACAGAACGTTGCACAGCCCTGAGACGCCTTAACTATCAGCAGTTAGTGTTGTGAGGCAGAAAAATTGAATAGAAAGTTTCCTATTTTTCCTGAAACTTTCCGACGTATTTTGCCACCAATAGAATATTATTAAATACTTACTCAATTCTAAGGAGTCCGAATTTTCTTTCAATATAATGTTACTAATACATCAATCACTATAAGCAGACTTAGGTGGTTATAACTAATAGTTTATTCAATAGATGATACTGCTACTGCTAGAAATAATTGTTCAGATTGTTCACACGGCCCAAAAATACATTTAGGAATTAAATGCATTTAAACTTCACTGTAAATTTAAAGCAAATATTTTTTATCATTCAATCACCTTCATATTTGTGAGTTATGAAAATATAAGACAGAAACAGCAATTGATGCAGTATTGTTTCATGTTTATATCAGTTTTTTTACACATTTCCTGCAGACATGCAAGCAACTAGTTTTCTATAGACTATAATTCTAGTCTGAAATGCTAATGAACAGTGTTTATTGCTCATATTAATTATTTTTAAGTTCAACATTGTTTGCATTGACAGAAATAAGTACTGTAAATAAAAGGAGTTTAAACTATAAGAAAAATTTCTGAGAGTGAAATTCTGATATTTTCTGAGTTAAATGTATTTTTCCAGTTCTTCGGAAAGTTTTCGGAAAGTTTCCGGAAACTTTCCGGCAGAATACTTTTCCGGAAAAGCTACATCACTAGTTGAACATTGTCTAACGATGAAGATGATGGAACAATTGAAAAAGAAGATGCAGCTGATGACCATCAAGTTCTCTGCTGCAGAATCTCTGTCTGTCTGTCCAACTGCCTGTCTGGATGTTTTTTGCATCTGAGTTTGTCTTTTTTTGTGCAGAGAGCGTCCAACAGTCGCTGGAAAGGGTCTTTGGAAAAGCCGGTGGTAACGTGCCAATCACTCCGAGCGAAGCATTTGAGAAGAGAATGGGCGTAAGTGGATTTGAATTCTCTCCACACACACACACACACACACGTGTGCGCACACAAACACACACACACACATGTCCTTCCAGCTGTTCTTTCCCGTCTGCTTAGTTTTCTTTTGTGTATATATTCTATGTAGATGAAATTGCTATCGGATTGAAGCATAACTTGGTTGCCAAATACTAAGAACTCCCTCCTGAGGGAAATCATAGAGGGGAGAATGGAGGGAAAGAGAGGGAGAGGAAGACCGCGGCAGATGATGCTGGGATGGATGATGGCCAACGGATACAGCTAAGTGAAGGAAAAGGCACAGCACAGAGAGGAGTGGCGTCATTGGAGGTTGGAACCTGCCGAAGGGCAGAGAACCTAAAGAAGAAATACTAAGAATACTGTGATAACTGTTAGATATAAATATATATATATATATACGATATATATATATGCTGTGATGATTAGAGTTCGTAGCTTCATAGAAAGCATGAGATGGTATCATTACTGAATTCTTTGTTTATGCATCAGAAGACCTTCAGATACTTTTGAGTTGTTGAATTGTTGACATTGGAAGTCATCGGCATTTGTTGTCTGGTTGTAGGGAGCTTCGGAGAAGGACATTGTCCATTCTGGTCTCGCACAGACGATGGAAACATCAGCGAAAGTGAGTCTTCAATCCCCATCCTCCTCCTCCATTGCCGCTTCTTGTAGCATTTGAAGATGTCTGCATTCCTGTGGCTCTGCTCTCTTACAGCGGGCTGACTTATGTGCAGCCTTTTTCTGCTAGATGTTGACTAGCTAGGGATGAAGGTTTTTGAGTGAATATTATTGTTTCACTGAAGTTGCACAGTTGCTCTGTTGAGTTACTTTGGTGTTAAAAGAATATATTAGTATACCTTCATTTATTTACTAAATTCTAGATGTTACACTGCGCATCCAGATACAGGTTACTTGAAACATAGGAGTATGTTGTTAACATAATTTGTTTGTTACCATTATCATTATTGTTCTCATAAGAAAGGTTTGTTTACTAGTTTCTATATAAAACTCTTGCGATATAGTTCAGACTATTATCTTTGGTTGGAAGCTAAAAATTATGTGGTCTATTCTGAAAATTGTAATTTCTCAATTTAATGAGATGGCAAAGGTTGAATTGGTGGCACTGAGCAGATACATGTGTAAAGGACTTGATCAGGGTCATTGTACACTGTACAGTGTACAGTATGCGTCTCTGTGAAGACTCAAACAAACACATTCGATGTTATTGTTCATCATTGCAGTCTCTGTTTCAGACACAGACAGCCAGTTGCAAAACTTTATTTCTATGGACATAATTTCCATCTTAATCTAATCCAGGACTAAATGAAATCCTAATCTAATCCAGGACTAAATGAAATCCTAATCTAATCCAGGACTAAATGAAATCCTAATCTAATCCAGGACTAAATGAAATCTTAATCTAATCCAGGACTAAATGAAATCTTAATCTAATCCAGGATTAAATGAAATCGTAATATAAGCCAATTATTCGAAATCATAATTTTATTGATCTTGCAATTGATTTGTGTTTAGACGTCGGCGATCATTTCATCGTCTTGATTTTCGTTTTTAATGTGACTCCGTTCAACCACCAGAAAATTTTAAGTTGTCAAGTTTCTTCGTACCACAGTCTGCTATGGAACTGTAGCTGAATTATACAGGTGCTGGATATTAAAGAGAATGACTGATTGAGGTATTTACTGTTTGCATTAACGATGATGATGATGATGATGATGATGATGATGATGATGATGATGATGATGATGTGTAATTGTGTATTGTTTTCAATGTTCTAGCAAATCATGATGCTTGCGATGCAGTACGACCTCGGTCTGGACCTCCGCTCGGCCGCATACATCAGCTCCATTTCGAAAATCTTCCACTGTTACAATGAAGCCGGACTCACTTTCACTTAAGATGCCATTAACATTTGTCAGTCATTGATGATGATGACGATGATCATACGTTGGTTAGGATTTGTGTTGCAGACCTTTTTCTCTCTTCTTTGTTTCTGCCTTGTGGCAGTTGTTAGTACTTAACTGTCTGTTAGTTGTTAGCAAGCCAAAGTCATCTTTTTAGTAGTTCTTCTCTCATGCCTTTGGCCGAATTATTCTAGAGTTTTTTGCTGTTTCATTTTAATCGCCGTAGTTATAGATTCAGAAGATTTATATACTGTATGAAAAAGGACGAATGCTAACATATCTTTTCTGCGGCTGTTCGGACTTTATCTGACAGGTCTGTGACGTTTATGATGGTATTAAAAGCAATTGTTCTTGGAGAGTATAAATGGATTCTGGAATAATCTTTAAGAATATGGGTGCGTTTTTTTGGTCTGATGCATCAAGTTGGATTAGTGAAGAAGTGGGAGGAAGTGTGATTTACAATTTACTGATATTTAGTTTGAACGGTAACATTTGTTGTTATTTGGCTATACACCTCTTCTGTTGCGAGTTGCAATCAAGCAGTCCTTGACTTTCCGTAGTCCTAACATTTGCATTCTTGTTGAAAATAGAAATTATTTTTATTGGTTAGATGGAATAGTTTGACTCAAAAGGCCCTGTCTTTCTCAATTGTTACCTTGCCATCTGCAATTCCATTGTCTTGTGCATCCATTTGCTGTCTTCTGAATGCTGCCAGATCATCTTTCGACTTCATTGAATCATTCCTTCTTTGCTCGGCTCTGTTAAATTCTTTCGTTCTAAGGCAAAATGCGGCTTTGTGAGAAAACATTTGTAATTCTGACATTGCTAGAAACCGTGTTGCCTGCTATTTAAGAGGTCGTCTGGGGAGAAGTTGAATAAGAAAGGTTTTCTACGAAATAATTCTCAATTGTCAGGTGAATGAACTTTATTGGCTTGATATTATACATCGCAACGATTGTCTTTCCTGTTGTCTGTTGCAACTGCAGTGTAGAATCAAATCTGTTTACAGTCAGTACTCTGTTTATTTTTTTACGTTTTTTACATTTTCTAAAATTTCCTTGTGTGGCTCCATCTTTTGCCGAATCGATTTGAAACAAAAGAAATTTAGAAGTTAAATGTTAGCATGTTTAAATTTCGTTGTTTGTGGTCTAAGTAACCTCCAGGATTCGATTGAATTGTCCATTGCTGATATTGCAGCTGATGATGTGTTTTTCTCGTTTGTTTAAACGCTTGATTTTCTGTCTTAATGAAATGGTTGTTAGTTGCAAAATGCTTGATTTATATTTTCAAGGAATTTCGTTAAAATGATTTACATTCTTTTCATTTACGCATATCAACTGTGGCTGTGCTTCCCTAGGTGCTGCTGTTGCTCCTGTATATATTTGCAAGAGCTCTGTCATTCTACTCTGGGTGTACACTATACAGCAGCGGTTCCCAACCCGTGGTCCGCGGGCCAAAAGTAGCCCGCAAGGTAAAAAATGACCCTTTTATCTAAAAGAATTTTAAAAAGATATGAAAAAATTGACAATTTCGACAGGATAGAATACATTAATTATTTTCTATTACAAATTATTTTATTTTGGCATTTATAAATAACATCAAACATTCTATATTGATTCAATTATATTAATTTGATATGCTTTTAGTTAATTAAATTTTAGTCTTGTGGCCCCCCTAATGTCCTTCAACTAAGAAAAATGGCCCTTGTGTCCTCCAACTTAGAAAAAGTGGCCCTAAAGTAAAAAAAAGGTTGGGAACCACTGCTATACAGTAACCGGTGTGTCTTGCCCTATGTTCCTCCACTCGGGGGAACTCCTCATTCACCAGAGCACAAACTGCAGCTCTTAGACAGTGCCGTGCATTCTCTATTATCGGTCCCTTGGTATGTCTATGATACGCCTTATGCCTAGGGTTTGTCCAGATTAGGGAATGTGATCCCGAATTCCGGGAATCCCGGACATTTTACAATCCCGTAATCCCGGGATTGACAAGCACGGAATCCCGTTTTTCGGGATTTCAAAAATCGGATTTTTCATCAAATTACTTCAACATTTTGCAGTAATTCCTTGGTCAGTAGACGCCAAAACGACAGATAAGCATACACCCTAGTGAAGGTAAGCTGGCGGCCAGCAGAAAACCCAGAGGGGTGACTGGAAGTAGGCGTTTCTGAGTGATCAGACAGCGGATTTGGAGTTGCCCCTCCCATTCCTTGCCTGGTTCGTGTATATAGACTATAGAGTCATCCACACACAAATGACCCATACACCATTAAGCTGACTGATAGACATAATTATGTCAGATGCCAGTAGAGCTGGCCGACTAGGCCTGCGACGTCACAGCGCCTAACTCCGATTCACACGTGTTGATGACACCCCACCCATATAATTGCGCCGACCTGTGGTCTGTACAGCATACAAATGCGCTCTTGCTGCCTTAATATCACAGCGCCTAACTCCGATTCACACGTGTTGATGACACCCCACCCATATAATTGCGCCGACCTGTGATCTGGACAGCATACAAATGCGCTCTTGCTGCCTTAATATCAGAGGACTGCAGCTAGGCTAGCCTGCAAGATCAGTCATTCACTGGTGAATCTTAGCTAGCCTGCTACCTGTTGTGTTCCTCGCGGTGTGGTCAGTTGGTGCACTGGTCACCTCGTATCGTCTGACCTAATTCCGGGTCACCGTTATGCAGAAGACTATTTATTACCATATTCAGAGTGATCGCAACTTAAGTCCAGTTAACGACGGAGGAGTCTAAAATGAGCTCAACTCACGGCAATCTAGAGAGACACGGGAGGGCGGGGAAGGAGAGGGGTCTAACTTGGTTGTTCAGTGAGGATAAAAGCCACTAGCAGTAGGCCTATCACTGTCAAGTTTCAAACAAACCCCGCTGCTACCAGCCTGCCAGGGACCACCTTTAAAACCCTTGCCGTGAGTCATAATTGATCGCGGTTGAAGTAGCGAAGACAAAGAGTAAGCTTTATTGTATTTGACTTACTACTATACTAAGTCCAAGAAAAAAATTTAGTTGCCCTTTTAAGTCAATCCCGGGATACCGGGATCCCGGGATTTACTTATTTATAATCCCGGAATCCCGGGATTGAGGATATGTCCCGGTATTACATTCCCTAGTCCAGATGCATTTTATCACAGCGTTAAAACCGTCCTTTTCAGATGAGGTTGCGTTGGAAGTGCCTCTGAGTAGTAGTTACCTTGAACGGTCGCTATAAAAATCTTCATTTAATGAATTAATGAACTTCTACCTTTCGTTATGAAACTAGAAGCCCTTCACTTGTTTTCTTTTCAACCAGTTTATGAGATCTCTTAGAATTACGTTCTCTTATCTCTTCACTGTTTTACATGAAGCTCTCAAACTGAGGGTCAAGCAAGAAATGCACAAAAGCCCGACTTCCCAAAAACAGTTTTATAGAAATGGTCAGACTCCAGAAAACTAAATTAAATTATGCACTTGACATAACCTTATCTGTGCTATTAACGATGTTGGTAAGAACAGTTTAATAAGTCAACAATTCGTTAGGTTTAGTGTGTTGCGCTTAGAAATCAACCAGAGATCATATGGTTGAGATTCGTTTTGAGGAATCGGAAGGCAGTGGCAGCCTTGAAATGCTAGTGGAGCGGTGGCTGAGTAACGTTTCTTTAGATGCTGTAGAAGGTTTTTTATCCTTTATCTCTGTCTGTCTCTATATCTCTCACTCTCTGTTTGGCTGTCTCTGTCTCTTTCTTTCTTGTCTGCCTTTCTCTGTCTTTCTCTATCGTGTGTGTGTTTGTGCGTGCGACTGCAAATATGATTTTTTTAAATCGATAATTTATCTCCCTTATCTCAATTGATTCTCCACTTCTGCGGTGGATTTTTCCAACGTCCATATGTCCTTTCTCCTCTGTGCCCTCTCACCCTGCTGCCCCACACACCCACCGTCCGCTCACCAAGTGTACCCTCTCACCCGGTGTCACCCCCTCACTACCCATATCAACCCGCCCCGTTGTCCTCTCACCTCTGTCCCCCCCCTCTCGCCTCTGTTCCCTCTCACTTTGCTGCCCCACACACCCACCGTCCCCTCTCTGCCCCTCACCCGTTGTCCCCTATCACCGTGTCTCCTGCTTCTAACCCCATATATCCCATCAACATCTCCGACCGTGTGCGTGTGCTCATGGGCGAAGACTTAGGAGGGACAGAGGGACGGTCCCCTCAATGTATGTGGTGGGGCACCGTCCATGCATTTGTCCCCTCCTAAGTCTCCGCCCATACATGGATCGACACACAACCAGTTGTGGGGCGCGGTGGTGTAGTGGTGGCGTCGTTGCCTTGAAGCCGGACGGTTCGGAGTTCGAATCCACCTCGCCGCGTAGCCTAAGGACCTTGGGCAAGTCCTTCACTCACAATTGCTCAGCGCTTCGGCGTGAAACTCCGATGCAGTATCCACTCTGCATTCGGGAGCGCCTCTGAGTAGAGAGACCTTGAAGGGGCGCTATAACAAGTGCACATACATACATACATACATACATACATACATCTATTCTGGCTCCTAAACCTAATAAAGCGACCTTTATATAAAACGGTCTGCGTATTATAGCACTGACGGTGGGTCGGTCGGTCATGGGCGGCGGCGGTGAAAGGGTTCCTTGGGTGTCGCCGTTGTTGTTGTGCTGTAGAAGTCGCAGCTATAAGCTTATAGTAGCAGGTAGGCTACTTTAGCAGTAGTCATCAGCAGCAGCAACCATGAGCTCAACGCCCGTAGGTGTCTGATGCCATCTTCACTAAGCTGTTCCATCGTCCTCTGTCCATTGCGGTATAGGCCTACGCAGGGCTTAAAGTGAGCCTGGACGGTCATGGACGGCGTTTATGCACTTGTTTTAAAATCTGAACGCCGTCCAGCCACTTATTGGCGAGCACAGACTGGAGAGGTAAGGGGCGTCCAGGCTGACCAGGCACTTATTTTTCCACACCTTATAAGCACTGGCGGTACGTGTGGCTCAGCTCTTGGAGCGATCGATGCTCTGCCCCGTCCGGTGACGTCGTCTAGCCACTCGATCTCTGCGATGTCTTCATCTCCTAATAATATTGTACCATCCATTCAGGGCCGTAAATCCCGGGGAGGGAAGGGAGGAAATTCCCTCCCCACTTTTAAACCTGGGGAGGGAACGTGAATGAATTCCCTCCCCACTTTTTCTCAGCTGCAGCACAAATGTTAGGGTACCGTAGGCAAGCTGTTGCTTGAAAGCTTGCTCTGTAGGATCAAAAGCCGATATAGGATCTTCTCTTCAATGATACAAAGCGGGAGGAATTTATTATGTGACACGTCACACGCCCAATATAATCACCCTGCAAGACTGCAGGGAGTTAGCGGCCATTCAGTGAGAACACAGCTAATGACAATAATATATATATTAGCGCCCTATATATATATAATTATATAGGGCGATTAGGCCTATATATCATACATGTAAACTCAAAATGGGCAAACTCCTAAATACCTTTGTGACTTGAAACACTTGATGCACAAACCCGTGGACAAACACCTCTACGCAATCTCTTTTCGCCTTTTCCGGTCTGCTGATATCCTTGATCTCCTAGTTCTTCGGGCAAGGGCTGCCATGACTCAACCTTCAATTGCCAGTGTAAACACTTCTTTGTTGAACGACTTCCCCTTCCTCTATCCGTAGTAAGATCTTATCGTAGGTGACACCTTCCGCTGCTTAATTAATTCTTTCTTATTTCCTCAGGGTTGTCACGCCGATCAAAGCGTCTCTGAATAGCTAGTATACAGGGTGCGCCAAAAAAAGTAATCCCCTACGGTTTTCAGCCCATATCTTGGCCAAACATAAGAATTTTTAAATGAAACTTTACAGTCTTAAAGGCAATTTATATCTACGTACAATGGTCAAATTACAAAAAAAATTCAAACGGAACAAAAGTTACACCACTTTTAGGGAGGCCACCCACCGTTTTTTGACAATTCAAAAACGAAGCGCAACAAAAATTAGGTCTTTTGCCAATATCTTGGCCAAAATTAAGAATATCGAAATGAAATTTTACAGGCTTATAGACAATTCATATCTGCACATGGTGCTCAGATTTCATCAAAATATTTAAAACACAACAAAAGTTATACCACTTTTAGTGAGGCCACCCACCTTTTTTGACGATTCAAAAACGAAACGCAACAAAAAGCAACAAAAACACGATTTTATTAAGTCTCATCTCAAATAACTGTTGTCAAATGAACTTGGTAGTGCTTCGCAACTTGTGCTCAATGCGCCCACCACCCGTGCCAAAACTTCTTTTGAGTCTCTTTGCAAAGTTCTTGATGGACCTGTTGATTAAGCTGATAGATTCCTCATTTACCAATTTGATCGTCATCTTGCTAAGTGACTTCTCAGTGGCGCGCAGCTACGCTGGTGCCCTGTTTCTTTTTTAAATAGTAACAATAATGATCATCTGGCAATATCAAGGCTATTTGATAACAATTATCTAAGATGAGACTTAATAAAATCGTGTTTTTGCTACTTTTTTGCTGCGTTACGTCTTTGAGCCGTCAAGAAACGGGGGTGG
The DNA here is from genome assembly GCA_949752735.1 of Lumbricus terrestris. NCBI lineage: Eukaryota > Metazoa > Annelida > Clitellata > Crassiclitellata > Lumbricidae > Lumbricus > Lumbricus terrestris. The sequence goes on from OX457045.1 coordinate 1,404,128, forward strand.
CCTCACTAAAAGTGGTATAACTTATGTTCTGTTTGAAATATTTTGATGGAATCGGACCACCATGATTGTGCAGATATGAATTGTCTTTAAGCCTGTAAAATTTCATTTCGATATTCTTAGTTTTGGCCAAGATATTGGCCAGAATAATTAAATTGGTTTTTTGTTACTTTTCGTTGCGTCGCGTTTTTGAATCGTCAAAAACCGGTGGGTGGCCTCACTAAAAGTGATATAATTTTTTTTCTGTTTCACATATGGCTATGAAATTTGGCTATTGTACGTAGATGTGAATTACGTTCAAGCCCGTCAAACTGGATTTGAAAAATTCCTATTTTTGGCCAAGATATTGATAAAAAGCCGTAGGGGATTACTTTTTTTTGGCGCACCCTGTAGTACCCAGATAACCACCCACGTCGGATTGACGTCGGTGACTCATCGACAAACCATCAGAATATGACGTCTGTTCTCCGTCTTGCCGCTCAGCGGGTGCTCATAGATCACGCGGGCTTTAATGACGTCAATCCGACGAGTTTTTAAAACGTCGACCGACGAGTTTTTATGACGTCGACCCGTCGAGTTTTTATGACGTCGATTCGACGTCGGTTTTTTACGTCCATCCGACGAGTTTTTCGGACGTCGGGCGACGTCGGTCTCTGACGTCGATCAGACGTGTCTAATTCATGTTGAATTAGACACGTCTGATTTTGATATCTATCCGAAAAGCCGTTTTTGGCTCTGATTCTTTGCACCGCCCTCGATCTTGACACACCAGGAATGCACTGTTCCATGATTTCCAGGCTTGGTTGGCGGAAGAGAGCGGAGCATGGGTCGCCATCGACTTTTTGTTCTTGGTTCATCCTGGCAGAACTTCCCTATTCAGTGAAAAGAAAACATCAAGGAAAACATCATGTAAAAGGGACCAACTTCACGAGTAGCCCTATGAAAAGTTTTTTTTGGCAGCACCTTTGGCTATGGTCATGGCATGGGACATTTTATCCACCTGCGGTAATGTGTTTCTCAACTAGGAGAATCCCCAGTAATGATATGCCTTTCTTTGCCCTTTTCCTGTCCTTAGGCGTCTTGGATGGATTTCCGGGCTATTCTATCCTTCTGTTGCAAGTGATGAATAAAAATTATGACAATTTACATGGCACCGTTACACAGTCCTGATGTTACAAGGTGCCTTTAAAAAAAGCTAAAAAAAAGCACAAAACAGACAAAGAACTACTTCAGGTTCATCCATTCTGGTCACGCCATGAACGAAACAGACCAAAAACAAGCAATAGGCCAGATTATTCCTCTCAAGCCATGCACAAAACAGACAAATCCTCAGGTTCATCCATTCTGGTAGCCTAAAAACTCGTCGGATTGACGTCATTAAAACCCGCGTGATCTATGAGCACCCGCTGAGCGGCAAGACGGAGGACAGACGTCATATTCTGATGGGTCTGTCGATGAGTCACCGACGTCAATCCGACGTGGGTGGTTATCTGGGTTGCGCAATTCGCAATGCATAAAACAGACAAAAAATAGCATTAGGCCAGATTATTCCTATCAGGCCATGCACAAAACAGACTAAAAAATTACCACTAGGCCGCCCCATGCTGGCCAACCCATGCAAAATAACAGACAAAAAATAATCTCGATGATTTACATTAGGACTACATAACAAGAGGGCCAACAGATGATTGCTACCGATGTCCATCCTATATCAATAATCAATTATTGGTAATTGTCTGGGAATATTACGCAAGGTGTATGCAACTTACATAAAGAATAGTTGTAATTATATCAACAAATCTAAGACAAAGACACGTTGCCTACCTCATTCGATATCGATTCGAAAAAAACGGCCAAACATTGCCCGCAGTTCATTGGCTATCGCTCGCCACGTGACATAATTTCCCGCTAGCAGATGCGTCACAGGCTGACGATCTGCAGCTACGAGTTGCCGATGAGCTGCAACTCGTCTGCAACTAGTGGAATTAAAGACGAGTCGTTGCCACTCGTCGGCAACTAATCGACTTAAACCGAGATTTTGACCAAGGCCGTGTAGCCAACGAGTCCTACGTGTTTATGACGTAGGCCCGCCGTGTGGTGGTTTGCTGGGGTAGGATATAATTATGCTGTAACAAGCACTTTATAAATTCTCATATGCAATGCAACACAATACATAGTTACATACATAAGAATTCATGATTCATGCATACATAACATGCACAGGTATATTGTATACAAGCTTACATAAGTACATAGTCTAATCATATTTGGAGCATAGGCGCAACCACGTCCTAAAAGTTGGGGGCGGGGCAAATGGAGATTCTTAGTAGCGAGCATAAAACGCGCAAAGCCGCGATTGCCGAAGGCAAGAAGCCCCTAACGATTAGGGGTATGGAGGGGGAGTCGTGAGCTCCCCCATCGGGGTCTGGGGCGGAGGCCTGGGAGTGAGTGTGGGCTCTCAGATCTGAAAGGAGAAATACTGATATCAGTTCATCTCGAGACCACATTAGCCAATACCGCATATTCGACTGTAGGCCTATATACACAGGATTACAAAGGATTGCAAATAATTTTAAAGAAATAAGATTCATGAATAAAGTGCTGTGCGTTAAGTAATTTAAAAAGTCTAATCTTTTTCGTTTTCCAAATCACTTCAAGCAGGATTGGGTTCTGGTAAGTACGATGAAAATTTCGCAAATGCACACTGCCTTCACTGTAAGAACAGCTTAATTTTCACATGGCCTACATAGCAGAGGTTATTTTAAGGAATTTTCTCAACTGCACATAAATGACGTATTTTGAGACTGGACATAAGAAAGTCCTTGACCAGGGATTTGTTCCCCAAAGCTGAAGCAGCTTTTGGTGAGCGCTCGTTAATAAGCTGGTGCTTTGCGCTTGGCCTTCGACTGGAGCTTTAGATGTTTGAATATTAAGATTTTCCGACTTTATAAAAATTCATATTAAAGATCAAAATCAATTGTTATGACAATGTTTGACTCAAAGTTCATCATGGCAAAATCTCCAAATGAATTAACGAATGAAATCAGCTAGACGTTTTTAGACGCTTAGACCTGTCAATATCCTTGTTCGACTAGAGATCCCTTACAGATCCTCTGCTGTTGCTGGAATTGGAAATAGCTCAGAAAGATTGTTAAGTGTAATAAAGTTAAATGGTCCTATGTTCCTGGACACTTCCAAAGTTTCGCTAGTAGGCCTATGTAGGCCTAAGGGTACGTCTAAATGTTGCTTTTCTGCTCTGAAACCCTGGTCATTAAGATCAACATGATATATTGTTTTTGCCAAAGCTAAAGCTAGCAGACAAGATGAGATATTTCTCCAAGAAATAAAATCTTTGAGCCAATTTCAAATTTTGTATAAAATATAACCCACTAACTGCAAAATACGATGTAAGACCGATAAATATCATTAGCAAACCTTCCAAATTGCCATTATTGATCGATAGGCCTATACTGACACCCACATCAACACGAATATGTACTGTTTAGGCTAATAGCAGTTTTAACCAGGAGCCGCATCGCCGATCTACATGTAAATGATATTTTACCACACCATGACTTGGCTTAGGGTACGACTGCTGGAAATTTTATATGCTACAAGCTCTGGTGTCATTCATTCATGAGAGCCAGAATGTGTGTGTGAACATAGCCGCAGACTTGGTCCTGGGTTTGTGGAAACGAACGAGCGACCGAAGGACAATAATTTCCAATGCACGAGCACCTAGCTGGGTAGGGGTTTTGGAAGGTGATGTACCAATCTAATTTTCGAATTTTGTTTAATTTCCACACTGCACTGGTGGTATTCTAAGTTGTAATTTAGCGAGGTTGCTCATCATTTCAGTGCTGATAGTCATGGTTTAGGACTTTAATAAGTGTCCCGTCCCATTGTTTACATATTTTTTACAACATTATAATGGCAACTTTTAGACTGTGATCTTAAAAAAATTGCTTGCAAATTTCACGCTAAAAGGCATGGTTTGAGACTTCAATAAATGCCCCTCCCCATTGTTTACATTTCTGAATTTCCACACTGTATACTGTCATCTGAACAAAATTGCTCTTTTTGAATGCTGACAGCTATGGTTTTTAGAGTTTAGAGAGTCTCCTCCTTATTGTTCATTTTTTTCATTTTCACGCTGTTAATCTGGCGTTTAAAGCTGTCATTTGAAAAAATTACTCATAATTTTCTTTTCTCGTCCATTGTTTGGAAAAAAAGTCATTTGCCCACTGTTGTTATAGCATTTTAGGCTGTTACCTTGACAAATCCAATCATAATATGGTAGGCCTACTCAGAGACGTGGTTTACGACTTGAATAATTTCCCCTACCTGTAGGCCTATCTTAATTTTTTTTAATTTACTCAACGTAATGGTGGCAGTTTAGGCTGTCATCTGTATCAAAATTGATAATTATGGACAAGCAGTGGATAACACCGTAGAATTCTATAATAATGTTTGTGACAATATTTCTGAAATATTTGGGGGATATAAAATATAAGCATCTCCGTCACCACCACAAGTTTCGGGTTCCGTTCCTCGATCCTATCCCATCTAAGTCTACACCCCTGTGCGAGATGCTAGTTCAATAACATAGGCCTACGTGTATCTTTCAGATTCTGAGGATGGTGATTATTGGATGGGATCACATAAACTCAAAAAGGGTGCGTGTAGTATGGGGATATATGGAGAATTTTGAAGAAACTTCGAGTATGCATTGACCTACAATCCTACATCATGTATATATGTATTGGATAGCCTGTGTGGCTGAAAGGCTAGCTCAGTCAGCCTGATTAATTCTTTTCTTTTCATCGCCTGTCTGCAGTTAGATACTTGGGTTGTTATATTATAGTAGACTATTTTGCTTTATGCGTCTGACCTACGTGCTTCAGCTTAATTGTCAGAGTAAGCGGCAAAAGCAGGAGAAAGTAGAGTATACGATGGCCAAGAAGTTGTCATTATGGTATGAAGGATAACCCCGGCCTTTACAATATTATCAGGATATCAACCTACAGCAGGCCTTGAATCTGCATCCGCCCATACATTTAGCCTACAGTGCTGCCTATACTGCAAATTCTTCTGTCTGCAGCCTATGTGTGATTTTTAGCAGAACCTTGTCTTCCATTACATCATCCATTTCCCCGCTCTTACTTCATGCTCACGGGTGACCTTCACCGTATCGGTCTAATGTTTGACTTGAAAACTGCGTGTAATCACCATAGGCCTATCTATAATTATATCTATTATAGTTCACGCCAAATTTCAACAGGCCTGCTCTTTTCCTGAACATAAATATCACCCAAATAAACCGCCTCAAAGATGTTCACTTTGGGCTGCTACTATCATGTTTGTGTCCAACTTTTTACCACTAACTTCTCGTCGGTTTACGCAACTAGGCAAAAAGTAACTGCACAAGATCTGATTTCAACTGCACAAATCTCTTTCTCAACTACACACTTTGTGTCCAGCTGCACGTTAAAATAACCCCTGCTACATAGGCCTATAAGCAAATTATTATTAGTCATTGCCTAAATCGGTGCATCAGAAAAGTGACAAACAGCATCATAAAAATTATCATTGTGATCACATTCCTGTCATGTTATTTCTCCCACGTAAGGAATCTGTTTTGGTCGCAGTTTGCATTTGTAATCGCAATCGCAATCGTGATATTTCTTCAGTGCCCCAGATATTAGGCCTAAATCTTGGGATTTCAGTCAAAAGAAATTCCGCCATTAACAAAATCGACAAGCAATTAAGGGAAGGCAAAAACGACAAAATGATATGAAAAAGTATCGTTGTAGACTATATCCTATACATGTAGGAAGTAATGTACAATTAAAGTTGGTTTTAAGCTATAATAATTATTATATCTAAGCCTATATACAGTACTAGTTTCGTTACTGGACCCCCTCCGGCCCTAACGACCAGCTAACCCTGCCGTACGTGTAACGTTATGCGGCGTGAACGTTGCCACGAGAAAATAGCTAACGGCTGCCGAAAGTACGTTATTCACGCCGGGTTAGGACCTTAAACGCGAGCGAGTAGCTCAGAGGTCGACCAGAGTGAGTCTTCTAACTCCCCGGGAGACCGTAATTATGAAGACATTAGCCGGGTGTCAAAGATAAACTAATTAATGCCATCTGCTCTATACATGTACATGTACATGTGTACGCTTGAATGCATGTCAATAGCCACGTTGCCGCTGTGCAGTCTGGATCAGTTCAACTACGGCTGAAGCACGTAGGCCTACAATGTACATGTACATGTACATGTTGGGAGTGCTTCTGAGTAGACGGTGACTTGAAGGGGCGCTATAAAAATTGATTAAATTATAATTATATCATATATTATTATATTATATATTATATTATTATATTATATTATATATAATACATACACACATACTTACATACATACATACCTACATACATACATACATGTACATGCATACATGTACATACATACATGTACATACATACCAACAGCAAAAGTGACTATAGCAGACAGAGCTGGCCCAATTCGCAGAACCTGTCTATACACATATATTTTTATGTATATATGTATACATGTACATACATACATACATACATACATACATACATACATACATACATACATACATACATACATACATACATACATACATACATACATACATACATACATACATACATACATACATACATACATACATACATACATACATACATACATACATACATACATACATACATACATACATACATACATACATACATACTAACTTACGTGGATGCATAATTATATGCATACCAACAGCTACAATGTATGGTGACTATGGCAGACTTCCAGGTGGTCCGTTTAGCAGGACTTTTCTATACATACTGTACATACATGCATATATACAGTGTATACATGCATACATACATACATACATGTATATACATGCATAAATACATGCATGCACACATACATTTATACATGCATGCATAAATTCACATATACGTGCCTGCATACATGTACTTACATGTACATACCAACGACTATACGTGTAGTTACTTAGGCAGACGATAAACCTATAATGTATAGATGTAATTGGTCGATTTCTCCAGAGTGTACCTCGACTACACAGGGTATAACTTTTGAAGGGTAGGGGCCACCATCATAATCTATACGTCAAAATGTGCGGAAATGAACCCCCTGCAGCTACATAAAAGGGCATAATAGTATATTCCATTCGCAACAAGTTTGTATTTTGCAAAAACCTAGGGGGTGTCAACCACCACCACCCTAGTAGCCCGAGGTTTATGTCTTTCCGTGATACCCAAGAGGAACTGGACTCCACCTACTCACCATCCTTATGTAAATTAGCCCGAGACATTCCATTGGTCAATCGCTCGAACTCTTGTCGTGTCAATCACCCTAAATCGGTAGGCTATGGTGAACACCACTGCACATGATTTTGTTCCATTTTTCTGTGACCTAGACATTTATGAAATCTAGACAAGCTATAATGCCCACACTACACTTTTTCTCTTAATCTTAGAACAATAATGGCTGGATTAGCTCGTTTTTCGGTGGATGAGAGAATGCGCATGAAAAAACTAACAGGATACAGTTGCAGTGCTATTGCGGAAATTATTAATCGTGATCGCCCTGAGGGTAGATTGTGTACATCTAGCGGAGTACGGAAATGCCTTAAACGCATCAAGAGACCCGCGAAACAACCACGCGTGTACAAGTGTCTACTAGGACCATCAGCTTTAGCCTTGATAGATGGTGAGGTCGACCAGGACCGCGAGATCAGTGCCCGTGAATTGCAGCAGCTGTTGGAGAAAAGATTGAATGTCCGGGTTTCTGAAAGCGTGGTCAATAAAGAGAGACGAAAACTTGGATGGGTTCGGAGTGGAACAAAATATTGTCAAATGGTGCGCGGCGCCAACAAAGAGAAGAGGCTTTCTTTTTGTGTGGAGCTACTGCTTAAAAAAGAGGAGTTCAACGATGTAGTCTTCACAGATGAGAGTACGGTGAGATGTGAACGGTTTCTCCCCAAGCAATATCGACGGATCGGCGAGCGGGCTATTTACAGGCCTAAGCCCAAACACCCGCTGTCAGTGCACGTGTGGGCCGGAATTTCAAAGAACGGAACGACGGACATTGCCATATTCACTGGAATTATGAACAGTACCGGTTATCAGAGAATTCTGGAAGACTATCTCAAACCATTTGTTGCGAATGTCTACCCAGAGGGCCATAGACTTTGGCAAGATAATGACCCCAAACACACTTCTAAATCGACACAAGAGTGGATGGCTACTAATAATATCAACCACTCCCCCTCACCTCCGGAGAGGTAATTGTAATTGTAATTGTAAGTTTCAATTTATAAAGCGCCTCTTAAAGCAAACTCAACAGAGGCGCTCCCGACTCATCCTTTATGAGGGATTCTTTGCTTTGGCTTCCTATAGCCCAGCGCATCCAATTCAAGATCCTCTCCATTATGCGAAACTGTGTAGCTGGTTCCGCTCCTCAATATCTCATTGATCTCTGTATCCCGGTTTCCTTGTTCCCGGGTCGCAGTGCTCTGCGCTCGGTCTCGCATGACCTTCTCCTTGTCCCACGTATGCGATCGGCCACAGCCCAGGCTCGCAGTTTTGCTTATGCTGGACCTTCAGCCTGCAACCTTCTCCCTTATGGGCTGAGGTTAGAGCTGCTGCTCTCTCTCCCCTTCTGGGTTTCGCCGGCGTCTGAAGACTATGTTATTTGTAAGAGGTTCTACCTCATAGAGTCGGGAGCGCCTCTGTTGAGTTTGCTTACAATTACAATTACAATTACAGCCCGGACCTTAACCCGATTGAACGAGTGTGGGCTGAGATGAAGCACTTTCTCCGCAGACGAGTTAAGCCGACGAAGAAAGAGGAGCTCATACAAGGCATTCGCCATTTCTGGGCGACCCTGACACCAGAGAAATGCGCTCGCTACATCAACCGAATCCTAAAAGACGCAGAACTAATCGTTGCCAATGGCGGTGGCCCCGCTGGTCACTAGCACAGATATTCAATTGGCGCATTCCCCTTCCTTGCTCCTCCTCTGTGGCTCTTGGATATTTGCATATAACATTGCTTGCGATGCTCGGGATGGGATGGATGGGGTGAGATCGGAAGAGGGGACAAGGGTGGACTCGGTGGAGGCTGGGGCTAATATAAACTGAGCAATCAACGGCGATGTCATCGTTCATGAATCAGTTTAAACTAGTGCAGGCTACTACATGTATATTGTATTAACTACAGACATAAACTGTTCACTATGAGTAGGCACTTCGAATGTTATATACATGTAAATTATACGCAGTATGGCCTATATCAGTGATATAACACCATAACGTTATTTAAAAACAATGATGGAGGACATTCAAGAAACGTCAGAGTCGGAGTATGCCGTTGTGCAATTCTTTTCTGATAAGAAGTTTTCCACCTGCTCGCGAGAGAACAAGACGCCAGACAGCGCAGCCTTCATCACAGGAAATGAAGTGTGCATCCAATGGACGAAAACTACCTACGCCGGAATCGTCGTGTTCACTAATGGTAAGTGAGCCTACAAATGTATGCATTAATATTGATTTGGCGTGATCATGAGTTTACCCCCAAAAATTGTTTCGGTATAATACATGAAATATTGAACCACAACGAAGCAAATTGTTATGTACCCTCTTCTCTATTGCTTCGATAGGATTAAAAATTAAATGACCGTCGAATGAATTTTTAGCAATATAATGGGTGAGTGATTTATTGAGTGCTTTCCCTATCGTTTTAAAAAAAACCGTTGTGAAATAATAACTAATACATGTGTCTTTCTGCGCGTTCATAGCCTACAGTACATGTACATGTATACATGTACGTCTTGTTATTAGCCTACATTATTGTCTCTAGCTCAATAATTTTCCACATCGAGTGTTCTAACTACGTGTAATATGCGCAAATGCGTTGAGAAAGTGTCATAAAACTGTTATGATTGCTTTCTGCTGCTATAATTGATTTCTACGAATCGATTGTTATATGCTCAGACGTTCCATTGCTGGCTTTGTATATAGGCCTAAATACACGTACCATACAATTGTACGACTATTACTATTGAATTATTTCAGAGGATGAGATATTAACCATAGATTGAACTTTTTCTTTAATTTCATGGTGAGTAATTTAATTAGTGGTTTCCATAATAAATTAAAACTTATGACTTAAGTTAATGATTATTGACTTTCATATGACTTAAGCAGTTGCCAACCTGGGAAATTTTACGACTATCTCCCTGGGGGAGGCTAGTAAAATTCTAATTTGCATATTGCACTTCGGGACCACATATAAAGTGTTTATACATGTACATGTATGTGGCAGGAATTCAATATCCGTAGCCTGTTCCTAATGACTAGGCCTATTTCTTGCTTTTCAGATGATCGCAGCGTATGCGTGCAGCGTGAAATACAGTTAGCAGCTGAGCTGGCCGCAAAGCTCCGGTGTCAGCGGCAGCCGGAAGGACCGAAGAAACGTCCAAGCTCAGCTGCTGCAGCATCGACTACTCATCGTTCGAATGTGCCAGTCAAAAAATCGAAGGTCAGACAATACTACGTACATGTAGCCTATCTTTAACCTATCATTTCACCTGTCGTGGTTTCTTCACAAGAAAACGCTTTAAATTGCTTTGCTTCATTACAACTTATTTGTATGAAATAAATGCGGTTTAATACTAAGCGCTATAATACTAAGCTTCTCAGTCTTTAATTTATAGCGTTCATGTGTTTCATCATTATGTTAAGACCTGTCGTCGTTAACATACTTATAGCTAATATGTCAACAACAGTGAAAAAATCTTTTTTAAAATCCTGTGCCTCGATCCAATACACATTTAGACACGTTTTTCATACGTGGAGGCCTACATGTACATGTATGTCTGCATCATAATAATAAATGCATGGATCGCGTTGCAATCAGAAACCTTTGATGCCGGTGACCCCGGCTAAATGTATGGAATTGTATAGACAACATGCATATAATTGCTTGACAAAGACACTTTTGACTAATATGATAAAAATTGAATAGAAATTATTGACTGTACGGATGCAATACATGCACTGCTAAACATTAACCATAATCGTTTCAAGAAGGTTTTATTTCGATTTCATTGTGGCTTTTTAAGGTTTATTTGTTTTTCTTCTAGAAAGTTAAATTTTCAAGCGCAGTAATAAACTGTACCCACCCATTATAGTCATTTCGTTCTTAATTGTCACCCATTCAGATGACCCAATGAGAATTTAGATCATGCGACGTCTACATCATTTGTTCATACATGTACATTTTATATGTGTCTTTTTATGTAAAATTAGGTGTAATCTATCGGACCTATAAGAAGTACTGCACGTGTACGTTAGTAGGCTACATATTGCTAATGATGTGGGTGGATGCCACCCACAAGCGCCCACACACTTTAAGCACTGCTCGTAACTACATGTAAGTACGAAATTTTATTTTAAGTAGTGAATATTACATTTTTATAAACGTCAATCTTTTATGTGTCTGCAGGCGACAAGCGGTATACATTTCGAGGATCGTGGACACGGTACACGATCAATGACACAACAGAGTTCAACTCCTGCATTCACACCGCACTGCCCTACGAACGCTAAAGTTCTCGAGGTGATGTCAAAGTTTAGCGAATGCAAAACACCCGATGAACAGAGGCTGTTCATACAGTCATTGATCGCGCCCCCTGTAAGCGCTGCTGCTTCCGAACTACAGAAAGAAGTGGAAAAATTAGAACGAAGTAACGATGAAGATGGGCATGATGCAGAGGACGGAGGATCATTGGACACTGTGGATCAGACTGAGCGAGTGAGGATAGGATCATTGGACACTGTGGATCAGACTGGGCGAGTGGGAGAGGGGGTAGGATCATTGGACACTGTGGATCAGACTGGGCGAGTGGGAGAGGGGGTAGGATCATTGGACACTGTGGATCAGACTGGGCGAGTGGGAGAGGAGGGAGGATCATTGGACACTGTGGATCAGACTGGGCGAGTGGGAGAGGGGGTAGGATCATTGGACACTGTGGATCAGACTGGGCGAGTGGGAGAGGAGGGAGGATCATTGGACACTGTGGATCAGACTGGGCGAGTGGGAGAGGGGGTAGGATCATTGGACACTGTGGATCAGACTGGGCGAGTGGGAGAGGGGGTAGGATCATTGGACACTGTGGATCAGATTGGGCGAGTGGGAGAGGGGGTAGGATCATTGGACACTGTGGATCAGACTGGGCGAGTGGGAGAGGAGGGAGGATTATTGGACACTGTGGATCAGACTGGGCGAGTGGGAGTGGGGGAAGGATCATTGGACACTGTGAATCAGACTGGGCGAGTGGGAGTGGGGGGAGGATCATTGGACACTGTGGATCAGACTGGGCGAGTGGGGGGAGGATCATTGGACACTGTGGATCCAAATGGGCGAGTGGGAGAAGAGGGAGGATCATTGGACACTGTGGATCAGACTGGGCGAGGTGGAGTTGGAGAGGGATCAGTGAGAGCTGCTGGAGGATCAGTGAGAGCTGCTGAATGGGGTGTGCGAAGTGAGGCACGCGCAGTCGCTGAGCCTGGCCATTTTATGCAACTGCTGGCAGATGACAGCGATATCCGTCGAAATGAGACGTCGGATATTTTTGATTTTCATGACGACGCCTTTCCAATTTTAACATCTACACCGTCACAAACAAGAGCCAACAGTTACCGCTCTTTCAATCAACCAACCAGCGCCACAAACCAGTCAATCGCACATCAACAATATACTGTTCACAATTCTGATAATTATCCACCGTCGGCAGTTACTGGAGTTATTAACGTGACAGCAGGCTCACTATGTCATGGCTGCACAGCTCTGCAGATGGAAGTGCAGCAGATCAACAAGACAGTTGAGGAACAGAGCAAGAAAATTTCCCAGCTAAGTGAAATGTTCATTCACGTAAATAAGCGACTGGGCGAGATTGGTGGACAGAACACGTCCAACAGACATGTAAACCGTGCGCGGGACGAGGTTTTCACGGATGTCCGACTGATGCGTGTGAAGGCTGCTGCATTTGTCACAGGGCGTGCATTATCAGCACACATGTGCAAGCAGTTAGTGCTTAACCTATTCGAAAATGAACCCCCATATCGCTTTGATACGGATGATATTAAAAGCATAAATGAGCGTCGGGAATTGCGAGATGCGCCCTCACTGGCCAAATGGGCAGTCTTTGAACTCTTTAGCCTACAAGATCTAGTTGGGCGCAATTGCTTGGGGGGAGGATATACCGGGGGTGGGGCGGGTTCGAGTCGATCGACCTCTGAACTGAAGAAACCATTCGACGAAACCAAAATGAGTATAATCAAGACGGCAGTGTTTGTGTTGTATCCTCAGCTACACGACGGTCCACGCAGAGCAATGTGGATGAAGTGTGTTGAGAAAATTAACACAGATGTACGCTACCTGTTTAAAGTCAGCCTTAAAAAGCATGAATGGCTTCAACTGGGACCGTATTAACACTGTTAACTTTCACAGCACATTGCGTCTACAAGAGACTCCATTTTACTATTTCTCACTTAATTAGTGTAGTATTTTACTTTTAGAAAGGTTTGAACCAGAAATGACTTAAACGTTTTCATTTTCAGTAGTTAATCGCTGTGTGATGGCGTTCGTGATAAATAAGCAATTTATTGCTTTTTGTGTTCTCTGCAGTTTTTGTTTGGTTTCATCTCCGTAGTAAACAACTTAATAATTACATTGTCTTAATATCACTTATTACTATTTATTAATCTTTTGCAAACATGCATGACGTCATCCAAATGCGCTGGATTATTTATGGTGGGCCTAGCTAGATAGTTCATTTATTTAAGTAAGTAAGTAAGTAAGTAAGTATAGCTTTACTACACCGCCTGCAAACGCACTGCGGGATACGAGGAAGTTAATGGATGAATTCTTCAGTACTGTTTGGAATATCCATTTAGTCCACTATATATAGTCAAAGCATGAGAAATTAAGAAGAACCTAAATGTAGCCTACTTCGTAAATGTAGGCTACATGTAATCAAGAATTTCTATAGCGGCCGTACATGGCCTCGACCCTGTTCATTTTTCAGTGAATTTGTAGGAAAGACTTAATCCATTTTTATCCATTTTATCTGGTTAAAACCCTGGTTTAACCCACTATAGGCATAGGCGCTAGCGCCGACAAAACATCTAGTTGTGTATATATTCATAGTAAAAAGCTATAATACTAACAGGCTATAGCACAATGGACAGTGTAATAATCTTCTTCCGCGTATGTTAATGCCTCATACATGTACAGTACATGTAGTTTTGTACTCAGATTTAAAGACGACTTTGAGCTTGGATGGGTAGTCACCTCCCTCGAACCCTCTTCTGATTCCATGTCGTGTCAGTCAATGTTTGTCACACTTCGTCAATTTGTTAATTTTCTCCCTGAGATTTTAAGGCTAAAACCGCCACAGTTCTGATTGACCAACATTCGCCACAACAGTCTGTCAATTAGGCCTGCAGACACAGTGGTTAGCCTATTATTAAAAGTGTTGCACCGTTTATATGCATACTAGATTAACTGATCACCTTGATAGAAATAACCTTTTTTATCCGTACCAATTTGGCTTTAGTAAAGGTCACTCCACATCCCATGCCTCAATTGAGGTGGTTGATAAAATTTCAGAGGCTATTGATAATTAATCGTTTGATTTCTATTGGAGTATTTTTGGATCTATCTAAAGCTTTCGATACTATTCAGCATAACATTTTATTTGATAAATTGTCTTATTATGGTGTTAGAGGCATCACTCTTGACTGGTTTAAATCTTACCTGACTAGTCGTACCCAACAGGTCTTCTTTTCTAATACCCATTTTAAACTGGCCCACATATTATGCGGTGTTCATCAAGGTTCCATTCTAGGCCCTCTCTTATTTCTTATTTATATAGGCCTAAATGACATTACGACTTGTTATAACAAACTTAAACTATATTTATTTGCTGATGATACTACGGCCTTTATTACTAGGCCTAATTCTAGTCACTTATGCCTTATTAAATCTATGAATCATGAGATCACTTTACTTACAAACTGGTTTAACTCTAATTTCTTATCACTTAATCCTAATAAAACCAATTATATAATCTTTACAGGACCGAATAGAATAATCAATGTCTCGAGCATACCCCCCTCTCGAACCAAATGAGGCAACGCAGATCCCAGCGTAAATTGCCGCGTTAACGGACGAACACCAGCTGGAGGAACTCAGCCTTGTCGCGTCACAGCAGACAATCGACGCTTTGATAGCAGCAGTGCAGATACTGTAGACACAGATTACAAGCTGCTGCTCAAACAGATCAAATCGGGCTGGCCACCCAAAGGGACGGCCGTACCAGAGGCAATTAAGCCTTATGCCGGATTCGCCGACGAACTCATCACGAGCGGCGGGTTGGCTTTCAAGGATCTACGGGTCATTATGCCGGGACCCGCTAGGGAAGACATTTTGAAACGTCTCCATTCCACCCATATCGGGGTTAATGGCTGCATACGCCGGGCCCAAGAGGCAGTACATGTACAAATGTACATGTACATGTACATGTACATGTACATTGTACATGTACAATGTACATGTACATGTATATGATCCAGGCATCGTCGCCGCAATCAAAGACGCTGTCTCCCGCTGTACATGTACATGTGGGGCGCGGTGGCTCCGAGGTAGCGTCGTTGATCGAGGATCGATAGGTCGCGAGTACAAACCTCGCCTCGAGCCATTGCGTATAGGGACCTTGAGCAAGTCCTTTACTCACAACTCACGCTCACTGCGCTTCGGCGTGAAAATTCCAACACAGTGTCCGCGCAGTAGTTGGGAGCGCCTCTGAGTAGAGGATGGCTTGAAGGGGCGCTATAGAAATTCATCCATTCATTCATTCATGTACGTAGCAGTATAGTCAGCTAATAAATAAAGCGTCTTATAACGAACGTGGTTAGACTTCTGTGTAGAGGCCTAGGACCAATAGGGAACAGTAACCTTACAACTACTCGTGCCTGCCAATCCAACCATACATGTACATTCAGAAAAGTACTAAAACAGCTATTATTAAATACATCTGAAGATAATGATTGTTAACTTTTGTCAGTTACTTTTAAATATTTTCTAGCTCTGCTAGTTGACCGGGTGAATCACAGCCTCTGCTTATCCTTCAGATTCATTATTTAGGGGGACTGACTCGATAAGCTTCTCTGAGCTTCTTCATCTCCCTGGATCTCATCTCACTTCTTAACCACCTACATGTATTAATATTCTACATGTACATGTACATGTAACTCCACAATCTTACTCACCCTTAACCCTTAACCCTCGATGGTACTTTGGGGTGCAAAATGCACCCCAAGGCCGTTCTTATGGCTGCTTACGTGTTATTTTTAAAATTTCAGCAGTTATTATCTAGGACATTGTAAGCGTACAATTTTCTCATATAGTCATGTAGAAAATATAAAAAAAGAGTTCACGTCAATTTTTGCCAGCACATTTGCATCGGGGGTGCAATTTGCACCCCAAAACTTTCACGTAGATACGATGAACAAATTCATTCATTTGGTGCTGATTACTGCAATAATTTGTTATGTTGTTATATTTTATAACACATACTAGAATTAGTTTGCTTTTTTAACAAGTCAACCATTTGTTTTGCATACAATTCAAGTATATATAATTATTAGAAAAGAAATAACACCATGGCAAGGTATTCTGTAATCATTAAATCATAGCCATCCTTAAAACTACATGTAACTTCCCACCAGTGGATGCCTACATGTACAATGTATAGTACATGTACATGTACATGTACATGTACATCAATAATAACAATCTTGGTCTCCTCACCCTACTTACACCACCTCCATTTCCCCTCCCGCCGTGCACACCTCGTATGCACCCAAGCCCATCCCCACGACATTAGTAAACCGTTATCAACATCACAGGCGTCATGCCACCATCTGTTTTTCACTAATGATTTCACGGGTCTTCCTGACCCGCCTGAGACGAGAGCCGTCTAGGCGCGAACACCGTGCCTTTAGCGCTTGATCGGCTCCTAGTCGACCATGGATCGGCCCAGGATCACAGTCGGAGTAAGAGTCCTGTCACTGCGCTGGTACTGTAATTGACTGAGGTTCACTCAACTTTTAGACATGTCTTAAACCATTGTCAACACATTTTAGAAGAGTATAACCGACTTGTTGTTTGAGTTGATGATTAAACATTTGAAGCTTGCAACACCTAAATTTACAGCAGACCCTGCAAATTCATGAGTTGCTACAGGTAGATAGGCCTACATATATGCCTATAGGCCTTCTAAGTTAACTACTAATCTATTCCGATGCAGAAAATAAAAATGAAGAAAAATTAAGTGACTAAATAAGCCCAATGCTTTCAACTGTTTTGGTTTGGTAAGAGACCCTATAGTTGTGTTGTAGGCCTAATTCGAACATAAAAGGCTGTATGCAGTAGTGCGAACAAACCATTGTAACACTAATTAATTTAATCTATAAGGTGTCACTGAACTCAATGGTGTACTGCGTGAGTGAGGTAAAGGCCCGGGAGAAATTTTCCCTCCCCACATCTAGAAACAGATTTACGGCCCTGCATCCATTCGTCCGAAGATTATAGCGCTCTGATCTTTCTCTCGTCGCTCATTCTACAGATGTGTCCAAATAATCCTATAGTTTTTTTCTGAATCAGTTTCTGCATGATGTTTTCTTTTAGGTGTATTCGTCTGTACAGCTCAGTGTTGCTAACTTTCTGTGTCCATGTTATCTTCAGAACTTTTCTATAGCACTTTCTTTCGAAGGTCAATAATAACCCTTGTTATGCATCCTTTGTTATCCCCCATTTGTTACACATGTTTGTGGAACATATGCAAAGAAGTAGCAGTAGTAGAGGTAGTATTAATCAATAATGTCAAAAGATATAGTGCAGATCCACCCGAAGTAGGCTATTTGGTGCAAAACTACTGACAGTGATATTATGTAGCCTGGCTAGACACATAATAATTATTATAGGCCTAATATAATGCAGTAAAAAACTAAGTTTTCGTTTTGCTATCATGGACCAATGTTATCTATGACATGTAGCCTAACTGTAAAAAGGTCCAATCCTCCGGGTATCAGAATCAACTCACACTTACCTTGGGAACACCACCCACACAACCGTCGGAACACCACCCGCTGCATGATAACACATGCCGTCTGGTCGATCCTTCGCCCTCAGATTCAGAGCTACTTAATTAGTATAAGTTTCCGATCTTTATATAAGGAAGCCTTTGAGCGGTT
The DNA here is from genome assembly GCA_949752735.1 of Lumbricus terrestris. Lineage (NCBI taxonomy): Eukaryota > Metazoa > Annelida > Clitellata > Crassiclitellata > Lumbricidae > Lumbricus > Lumbricus terrestris. The sequence continues at coordinate 1,422,507 of OX457045.1, forward strand.
TTTAAAAAAAGGTGTTTAAGTGAACATATCGTTTTCGCGGAAATGCATTATTAGCTTATGATGGTCCATCAAGTTACTTTTGCACAATCTTTGAAGTGTGTAATTTTATTTTACATCTCTCAATAATGTAAATGTACGGTAATTAATGCTAGACGATCCATAAGTTACATTACATTGCATAAGACCAGAAGTCTTTTGATGACCTCTGTGACCGTGCTGACACCTCTCTTTTTTCGTCTGTGCTTTACGTGTACAATCCTAGCCATGTTGCCTCCTATAAAGAATGTTACCTACTCCCTCCGCCCTCGATCACACAATCGAGAGATTCCATATGCTGATACATTAACTAGAATTACCAGGTTGCGGTTTGCCAACCTGTTTTTGCTTATTAAACGAATACACACACAGAAAAGGTTTTATTACACGAATGATATATAAATGACTATCGATATGTTTATTCTGCTATTTAGCATACTTTATGTAACAATGAGATTAACTGCATTTTCACTTACTTTATTAGGCCTATTGATTATTTAGTTATGTGTGTATATATATATATATATATATATATATATATATATATATATTCATTGTTGTTCATAACTGATTGATGTTCCCGCAGTGCGTTTGCAGGCGGTCCATTAAAGTATATACTTACTTACTTACTACTTACTTAAGTCAGCCGCTTTATTACCATTAATATTAATAATTTATTACTTTATTTTGACGCGACGGCAGCGCCTTTATTAACCGACCGCTTTCTTGAGAAGATGAGTTCCCTTGATTTGATAATAATAATATTCATTCAACGGGTAACAGTGGCGTACCCAGGAATTTATGATGGGGGGTGGTTTGGGGGGTTTATGGCCTGACCGGATGCCATTTCTGACACCAACCCAACAGTAGGGCAGCATAGGCTAATTTTGGCAGCCAGATTTAATAATTTTCGTTTTATTCAACAATCCGGTTGACAGAACGCAACCGGTTACAGTGTACAATTATGCAGTTTAGACAATTCACAAGAACACAGATCACAGTACACAAATCTTAACTAGGCCTATTCTGGGATTGCAAAAGGGCGTGGCCTATGTGGTCGGCCATATTGGTGTACAGCTGTGAACTGTTGTAAACGTAGGCTACACGCCGTTACACGGTGAATTGTTAGTTGATGGAATAAAGTTATCGTCATAGGCCTATTGATCTATCCATAGGCCTATGCCTTAATAGATATATCGGTCTAAACACCATCCAGCCTGGATCGACCCGAATCCCTGAAGCGAATTTCGGCCGGAGCCCAAATCTGCTATAATTAACAAGTATAGGCCTAGGTCGATCTATGCTTTTTGCTGCTTCACGGTCTGTATACATGGCTGGGCTTCTTCCAACGTACATAGGGCTGCCAACTGTCCCGGATTCGCCGGGACAATCCCGGAATTGGCCCTGTGTGTCTCGTGTCCCGGACTGATCCCAAATTGTCCGGGAATTTGCTGTTAGGACCCACATTCCACAATATTGTTCTTATTTTGCACACTAAACTTAATAGATTGTTCGATGAATTTGACGTTGTTGGCTGAACATCAAATGTTGGACAGCGCTTGTTTGAAGTTTCAAAACTTTACAAACCTCTGATACTCAGTATAGGCCTAGCATATTTTGTCCTTCGTAGGCCTATATTCTCTCATTCCGTTTTAATTTTTGCGAGAGAGCGTTCAGCATTATGGACAACCTGTTGTCTAGCAATCGCAATTAAACCTAGCTGAGCATCGACCTTGTAAAAGCGGAACTGTCAATAGGCCTACACATCAATTTTGACATGACATGTGCTATTTTCTATGACTTTGTGACCAGTGTTCTGGAACTGCTTAAATATCAGCAGAGTAAATCGTTTGGGCTAAGTTCTGCTGTCCGGCAGCCGACTTAATCATTTCATAAATTGACATTAAATTTTGTAATCTGCATGCATGCACGATGTCGCTTATAATTTTGTAGGTTAACTTTCAACATCGCTCGTGCTGGGCTCATAAGTCTGCTTACTCTGGTATACGTAGGCCCAATTAAGTTACTGGAACTTACATTTATTTTTTTTAAATCCCTTCTTGACGTCGATTCTAATCCTAAATTTAGGCTACTTGTCTTCTGGCAATTTATCTACAAAATTATTAACTAGGCCTACTCTTTTTGTAGATTTTAGGTTAGATCGTATAATTGGACTGACACAGCATTAGTTACATTAGGCCTATTTTGCTTGCGATCGATTGCATGTCTCTGGCTGTAGTTTTTAGCCGCCGATGCTCTTCTCGCGTTAACCTCGACATTCAAGCTCGTGTACTTTGGACTTCTCTAATTGAACCTTTATCTCTGACAGTAAGTTTGCCGCAGACAAAACAGTGAAAACACAGAAAATCATTTTTATAATAAGCGCCATTCGCATACGTATCCAATGTCAACAAGCATTGCCTGCGAACCAATATGGCGCAGGCCATTATGCAAATGAGCCGTTACGTCATTAGGCAAGGGGTGAATACTAACTGAACAGATAGCCTGCAATAAATGGCGCTAATAGCAGCCTACAAAACATATCCGCCCAACGGGGCTCGAACTCGGTACCTTTCGCTCTCTACGCCAGCGCTTGTTGTCCATTATATAGCCTACTCTACCGGGCCTACTGTCCTACTAGGCCTGTAAATAATTATAGTCCTCTTCCTTTGTGTTTCGTGTAGGCCCATTCAAGACAATTAATTAAGTTGACAGACTACAACTTATCACATGGAGAAAAATAAAATGTAGCTAGAGCAGCAATTATTATTAGATTAGATAGGCCTATCATATGCCAGATTGTGAAGAATTACATTAAATATTATATCCACTTTGATTAAAATAATCTTTTATTCAAAAAAAATTTCGTCACATTGCTAAAGTTATTTTAGTAACAACAGAACAATTTATGAGTAGTTTATGAGTAATTTATGAGTTTAGAAGTTTTTAGCTGATCTAATCTGTCGGTAGTAGTGATCGTGATTCATCCGTTCGTTCGATCCATCCTTCACTTCGCTGGCGTTTCGTCAAAAGTCGATAATGGCGGACGTAGATGATGGAATTTGCGATTCGGATCGGGTAAGAAAAACTCTTTAAAACTTACTACATGATAGATTTGGGTTTTAAAATTAGTTAAGAACATTGCTGATAGTTTCTGCTAAGAGAAAATTGCTTATTGCTTATGTCAAGAAGAAGAAACATTCTAAGCGGACGTAATCTTACTGGATGGGTGGGTGAGTTTGGTGGGCGTGATGATTAATACTCGTTATAAATAGGATTTCGTTCATGTTGTAATTACAAGTTCAGAAATTTAATCTGTTGTTGTTTTTCTCTCGACCTTCTAAATTAAAACGTATGGCGCATTTTGCGGGCGAAGCCGCTTGGAAGAAGTTTAGCTGGTAATATCCAAACTCAGCAGCCCAAGGCAAATTCTTTTTACCTAATGTGATTTTTGTCAGAACGCCAGGTAGCCTACCTGCGGTTATTGTCATTTTTGCAATTGCATGGTTTTCTTCCAGCTTTTCTTTTAACTCTGTCGAGCCATATGACTATTTAAAAATTGCATTGTAAAATGTACTGATCAACTGCTGTCTCATCTGCAGGCGAAAATTGTGTCGGATTTTATTCTTCATGCCCCACCTGGAGAATTTAATGAAGTTTTCAATGGTCAGTATCATCAGATCTTAGCGTATAGACCTGTCTTTCAGTTTTATAGTTGAGTTCTAAATAGAAGTTTATGGCATTTTATGAATTTTCATTCATGGAGACTATGTAAATTTTTTGTGGGATGAAGAGGTATACGTTGGGCTGCCTTGGAGCCGGAAGGTTGCAGGTTCGAATCCACCTCAAGCCGTCGTGTTGGGACCCTGAGCATGTTCTTCACTCGCAATTGTTCATGCGCTTTAGCGTGCAGCTCCACTTCAGTGTCTGCGTTGTAGTTGGGTGCACCTCAGAGTAGAAATCTTGAAGAGGCGCTATAATAACAAATGCTCATACATGCATACGTTTCGATTTTGTTTTATAATTTAAGGCTGTGGAATATTCAATTGGTTTTAACAATGTTTTTTCAATTGGCACTGCTTGTAACAAATATCATGATAAAGACAGCAGCAGCAGTAATAATAAAAATAATAAGGTACTTTATATGGCTCTGTAGAGCAGCCAAAGCTGCCAGGGGGATATGGTGCAGTACATGAGTCAATCAATTGATAATGATGATCATCATCATTTGATAAATTTTAAGAAGATTGACCAGTCTGTACCTGACACAGAGAATCAGACTGTTTGTGAAATGTCTTGATGACAATTTTTGATTTAATAAACAGTGTGGGCCGCATCTAGACTTCCTTCATTTCAGAACCATAAATAATTGTAATTGTAATTGAACACTTGTATAGCGCCGCTCACAGATTCAGTAGCGCTCCCGACCCAAAGTTAGCACAAATAGAAACACAGTTCCACTGTTATTCAGTCAAAAAACCCAGATGCCTCTGAAGACACCTAGAAAACAACATGATCTGCAATTCTTAGATATGTAAGGGAAATGCAGCCATGAAGTCGAGAAAATGTTGTCAAGATCTGGCTTATTATTATTGCTAACAATATCCTGAAGCACATGTTCGTCTTGCATGTTCAAGCTGGAAGTTGGTTGTCTAGGTAACGAAATAATTACAAGTTCAGCTGCGATTTGACTGTAGATGGTTTGCGTATTGTTTGTGTGATTAGATGTAAGAGTTCTGCTCAACAATGATGCTCTTCTGAAAGATGAAGTGTCTGGGTACGGTCAACAATTCATTATTCTCCTTTTGATGACATCACCAATTCATTACTGTATGTTGGACAACGGCGTTTACATTGTTCCCTCCATGAATCCCAATTGTTGCAGAACATGGAAATGACTATGTTGCTTTTTGCTTATCAGCGACTTTACTAAGAAGGATTGATTTTGATTAAATTGCTTTGCTTTGTCTACCGTGGGCAAGGTCACTAATATGCGTGTAAAGCATCCTAGAAGTGGCTTGCTAAATATTGACAATGCTATGTAAATTGTCTGAATTACATTACATAACATTACGTCACTCGTCTGTCGTTGTGCTATTCCACTTCTGTTAACATTAATATCATCGGAACTGTGGCTGCAGACTAAGGAGATGAATGGTAACAGTGAAATTCAACACACATCCTTTTCACTGTCTGTTCTGCTGGGCATTTATGTATTTATATATCTTATATATAAATAAATAAATATATAAATAAAGAAAGAAAACAACCTGATGACGGGACTGATACAGGGAGAAAGGGGAAGAGGAAGACCAAGAATGGCATGGATAGACAACATCTTGAAGTGGACTGGACTTTCGGGGAGGAGGTTAATGAACATGGCAGGAGATAGACAACTGTGGAAAATGCTCATTCATTCGTGCAGCCAACCGTCGCAGAGCGACGATAGCGGAATGACATGACATGACATATCTTATATATGTTTATATTAAAATGAATATATATATTTATATTTGATTTTGCTGATGTCTTCCATCATGCAGAGATCATAATAATAATGACACAGTACAAGAACGTTATCAATTGAAATCGGTTATCAGGAAGTATAAATAGTTATTGCTTTTCTTATTCGCTTTTATTCATATACATTCATGATTATGTTGTGTTAATTAATTACAGTCTGTAATCAGAAGTGCAGCCGTTGTTGCGGTTGACGAAAACATTCAGTTCATTGGTTTCCTGGAGTTAATTGGATAATTATGCAGACGTGTGACATTGGTTGATCGTCAACTGATAAAATGTTACAACATTGTTCTAATTTGTTTTTCATAGGTCGTTCGCTCAGTACAACAAAGATCAATTCACCCCATGTGCGATTGAAGGATCTGAAGAACAGGTCAGCTGTCACCACACCTACCCACCACACCTACTCACCCACCGCACATACCCAACACATTCACCAGCCCACCCAGACGCCCACCACACCTACCCAGCACATTCACCAACCCACCTACTCTTTTGTCTTCTCAAATGATTAAAACAGGAAGTGAATGAGAAACGCATTTTGATTCTGTTGTATCATTATCTTGAAAGCACATCTCTAATATTATGATCAAGAGATTGTATTTATGATGAGTTCACTTTCCATAGCTAAACTCATTCTGGAATCCACGAGAGATTGTGTCTGATGAGAATTAATTTTATGCAAGAACATTTTAATGTTAAAATGAAGGAGCACCACAGTGTGGGTCATGTGGGTGCATCTTTAGTGTTTATCTTTTATCTATTTGTTTCATCAACAACCAATTTTGTTTGATTCTGGCATAGCATCTATCTGTGTATCTGACCACTTGCACATAGATTAACATTTATCCACGCGTTTCTGTTGATGTGATGTGATAGTTATTCATCAGTTGTATGTCGTATTTAACGTTGTTGCGACGTTGTCTGTTGAAGGCGTTGATCACTCAGCATGGTGATGTTGGCGGTGGACGATATCTCGATCCACATTCGAAGCAGTCATTCCGGTCGGTGGCTTTGCATATATTTACAAATTTATTTGTTTATTATGTTTGAAAGAAATGAAAATCGACTTTGATTTCTTAATATATAGAATTAAAAATACTTCAAACTTCTACTGAAAACATTGATCATGTATTATTTTGACCGGAAGTCATTTGCTGACTTTGTCGCATGATTGCAACAAAATCTCTGTGCTGGCCTATATGATGTTTTAAGTGTTATTTCAGCAGAAAAATACATGAATTGGCATTTTGTGTGAATACGTTAAATAACATGTCATGAATCAAATTGATGTTGCCAATTGTTTGGTTCTATTCTCTCCATCAGATATGTTAAATATAAACTTGTCAATAATCGAAATGATGTCATCAATTGTTTGCTTCTCTTCTCTCCATCAGATACGATCATTTGCGTAAGGAGGCGAGTGAGTATCGACCGGCGAATGTTGATGCGACGGCAGAGTCGTGGCGTTCGTCGCTTGAGACTCCGTTCCTGGACTACGTGCACAGTCAGTTCAAGCATGGAGTGGCGTCCGTCTATGGAACGTCGTCGGCTGATGGCGGCGTCGTACTTGTCGCCTGCATCGAAAGTCATCAGTTCAGTCCTAAGAACTTCTGGTGAGTGGATGAAAGTGGAGAGGAGGAGGGGGAGGAGGCGGAGGAGAAAGAAAAGGAGGAAGAAGAAGAGAAGAGAAAGGAATAGAAGGAAGAGGAGGACAAATAAAAGGTTAAAGAGGAGGAGGTGGAAATGGAAGAGGAGGAGAGGGAGGTGGAGAAGGAGAGAAAAAAGGAGGAGGGGAAGGAGGAGGAAAAGGAAGAGGAGGAAGATAAGGAAAGCATTTCATTCACTAAATCCTTTTCAGTTTTTGCTAGAGATATAATTTGCACATGTAAACGTATTTGCCTCTATGATCATCTCCAGCGCATCTTGTACCAAAGCAGTTGCACGTGTGTGTTCACGTATTTATGCATCGTATCAGAAAGTGTAGCACATGCATGGGTGAGTACCCATGCGTATGTTGCAGTTTCTGGGATGCCAGGCATGTTAGTCCCACTTGTGTCAAATATATGTATGTGCACTCTCACCTCTATGACTATTTTTCTATCAGTGTCTGTCACTTTGTCTGTCTGTATCTCAACTGTTGAAAATCGATGGGTTAAGTTGGAACAATGAAAACGTGATGTTGCATAGTATTGTTGTTGCATAGCATTGTGGTTGTCGTTGTTTGTGTAGGAATGGTCGTTGGCGTTCGCAGTGGTCTGTTACTTTGCCCGAGGGAGGAGGAGGTTCAGCTGAATTAACTGGCATTTTGAAAGTGCAGGTACGAAGAATAGTGGCAATGAATGTCATCGATTCTAAAGTAGTGACATCGATCACTTTTTATCATCATCCAGAGACAGAAACTACACAGACTTTGTCTACCATCTGCAAAAATCAGTTGTCTTTGAACTCTGTAATATGACATTGCTTAATGCCGGCTTGACCTGACCTTTTCCCATGGCTTGGATTCTCTGCTGGTGGAGATTCTTATAAATCTGTTTGGATGAGGAAGCAAGTGTCTTGGCATTTTAAATGTTGCTGATGTTTGTTTGTTTGTTGTTCTAGGTTCATTATTATGAGGATGGAAATGTCCAGCTGGTCAGTTCGAAAGAAGTTCAGGAGACGCTGAATATTACGGTCAGTTGACGCTATTCTCTGTCCGTCTGTCTATCTATATATCTATCTATCCATCCATCTACACAATCATCTATCTATCTATCTTTCTCTTCATCTCTGTCTCTCTCGATCTGCAATGGATGGAAAGCAATTTAATTGGTTGTCTGACGTCAGTTTTTTCAACTTGTTTCCATCATAAACGGTCTGAATAAAGAGTTCGTTTGTAGTTTTCATTTCACAATAATTCATTAATTCAATCAATGTTTATAGGGGAAAATTCAGCATTTAAATGAAGGTTCACCATTCCATTCCCACTTCAAGGTCACCCTCAAAAGTAATCTCCTTCATGCTCAAGTGGATAATGGCTATCCAATATATCCATGATTGAATTTTGATTGAAAGAGGAATTCTTCAACCTTGATTTAAATTTCATTGGTTGCTCCACGTTCTGTGATCTGATGAGATTGTCGTCGTTTGTTTCGACAGAGTGAGGCGCAATTGGCGAAGGATTTCTGTCGGATTGTAGCGGATACAGAGAATGAATATCAGGTATCATCATTTAATATCGCCATTTAACATTCGCACCAATTTATGCTATTCTAGCTATTATTACGACAGTAAACGTATATATCTTCACATAAAGACAGTCTTTAAAAAGGCTTTGATCAAACCATGATGTGATGTTGCTGGTCGATATTTGATTCCTGGCTATGATCTACAGTTACTAGAAATGATACGTTTTGTATTCTGAAAACAGTGGCATAGTTAAGTTATTGGATTTGAATAGATTAATTACTCTTAGGTTTTATTAATAGCTAAAACTCAACGGTTGGACAAAGTTTGCGTTTTTTGCGCATCTCATAGTTTTACAAAACTGGACTTTGATTCATTCACTGGGAAAACTCGGTGAAACTGAAGCAATGTGTAGCCACATCTACACATGTGATACATGCAGTTCTGTAATGTGTAGCCACATCTACACATGTGATACACGCAGTTTTGTAATGTGTAGCCACATCTACACATGTGATACATGCAGTTCTGTAATGTGTAGCCACATCTACACATGTGATACATGCAGTTCTGTAATGTGTAGCCACATCTACACATGTGATACATGCAGTTCTGTAATGTGTAGCCACATCTACACATGTGATACATGCAGTTCTGTAATGTGTAACCACATCTACACATGTGATACATGCTATTCTGTAATGTATAGCCACATCTACACACGTGATACATGCAGTTCTGTAATGTGTAGCCACATCTACACACGTGATACATGCAGTTCTGTAATGTGTAGCCACATCTACACACGTGATACATGCAGTTCTGTAATGTGTAGCCACATCTACACACGTGATACATGCAGTTCTGTAATGTGTAGCCACATCTACACACGTGATACATGCAGTTCTGTAATGTGTAGCCACATCTACACACGTGATACATGCAGTTTGTATTTTATCTCATGATTATTATAGGTTGAGTTTTATAGTTTCATGTGGATGCTTCTATTTACTGATGTTATAAACTGTGTTTAAGATTTGACATCATTTATAGGCAAGTTTAGCGATTGCTCTAATCAGTATTCACTTTATAAAAAAAGATGCGTTATAAAAACAATTACCTGCATAAATGAACGTGTCATCTGTCTCTTTGTTGTCAATTATCTGCAGACGGCGATTTCCGAGAACTACAAGACAATGTCCGACACAACGTTCAAGGCTCTTCGTCGACAGCTTCCAATCACGCGGACGAAGATCGATTGGAACAAGTTACTCAGCTACAAGATCGGATCAGAGCTAAGGAATGCACCGAACTAACTGACCAACAACTTCCACTTTCACGAGAACGTGCTTGTCAATTCCATTAGTGAAGTTAAACGCATATTATTTATATGCTGCTATGCATGATGCACGACGACGACAATAAGTATGATGTATCGAGATTGACGTTTACATGACGAGTTATCGATATGTTGCACAAAGCCATTGTAGTCGTCGACTCGGTTTTCTTCTTCTTTTGTCACAATGATTCCTAGACTTTAATTTTAATCTGGTCACAGCTTTTGCCGCAATTGTCTCCGATCTGTTGCTACTGTCGTCTTCATTAACTGTTGTTTGAGTTGGGTTGCATTGTTGGAAGATTAGACGGGCGATCATGCAGATCATATGTGATTATATTGTTTGCATGCTTTGAGATTACTGGCTGGATGTTAGTTAAGTGGTTTGAGCAACTGCCCTCTCACCTGCTGCTGCTGCTAAATGCGTTCTATATCGCTCGCTGTCTCTCTCCGTCTTGGAATGAATCTCTGGCGTGGATTCAGTAGTCGCAGAAACTGGAAATTAGTTCTTAATTCCGCTCGGATCAGATATCGTGGAATGGGAAGACGTCGTTTTCAAATTGGTCGTCTTGCCAGTTGATCGAATTTGCCAACAAAATGTCTCGCATTTCATTTATTGCATGTAGCAGAAAAGAATGGCTGATTTTTGTATTAAACACCTTCACCAGTTTATTTAACCAATTGGCCCGTCTTTTTCAATGTCCTTGGAGTTTCCCTTGTCTCACGATGGTAAGCCCAAACACACCCCCCCACCCCCGTTAGTTTGCAACTATTTCACGAACAATCTAAATTCTCGAGAATATTTTAACAACAACAAGAAATCAGACTCAGAATTTCAGTTGGCATCTATTTTCTGGAAGAATTCAATCAATCGTCAATCGACATCCAATAACAAAGTCAGATTCTGCAAAACTAAAAACAGTGAACAACGACATTGACAAGTCAAATTTCACATGTTCAAAAACGACATCAAAACAAAGCAACCTCTGTTATACAATCATTAACGAGTTAAAAGTGAATTTCTTTCAAACATGGACACCAGAAGATATTTTTGCAGGACAGCAAACCCCTGGTGACAGTTAAATTTTTAAATGCAAAGCAGGAAATTAAAAAGCATGGGCATTTCCATAAAGGTTTCTAAATGTAAATTTTCACTTTCTGTTTTATTAGCCTAAGTGTTTTAGTGCAAAGAAATTTGTTAGATACCAAGAAAGTTAAGTTAAATAAATGGTTGTCAATGTTTCAGTTGGGGGGCAAGTGGTCTTCTTGCCTTTATGTGCAGGCACCCATTGCTTTCAGACCTGCCTGCCTACTCCATGCAAATCATCAATGCTACTTCAAATAATATGTTTAAAAAACATCAATTTGCTTAATAGTGACTTCAAAATCAGGTGGTTATTTAATTAGACGCTGAAAACGTCTCCCGCAAATGTGACCCCATAAGAAGAAGCCCCAATATATAAATATATTAAAAGTCATGTCATTGCTAAGTTAATATTGCTCCTGTCAATCAAAGTCTTTGTTCTGATCTTGCTTAAACTGCTTCTCTAACCATTGTTCTTGTGCTCCTCCCTCTCCATTTAAACATTCGATCTCAAACTGTAAAATATGACAGTTGAAAGAACGCTACGTGTGTCAGTACAAAATTTTAATAACTTTCAACGCCATTAATAAATAAACATACAGAAACAACAAACGACGATACATACAAAGAAGTCAAACAAGCAGCATTCAAACGAGCAACATTCAAACGGTAAAGTTGTGCCCGAAACATTTTATTCAGAATATTATGCTAGGAATGCATCGCTAAACCAAACAAATCATAAAGATCATTGTGCCCTAAAACTGGTTCTATTCGTCAGTAAAGAAAACGATTCTTAACAAACAATCTGTTAAGAATGAAAGTTCATATTAGGAATGCTTTTAAGACAACACAGACAGACAATCAACTAGACGACACTGACATGGCATGAAGCTTAAGCAGAATTAAGAATCAATATAAAACTCGTCTGGCTAAAGCTGTCAAGCACTGAATATACAACGTTACATCAAACAGGAAAGAAATGTTTTCTGGTATACAGAATCAAGTGGATAAACAGCTGACTTGATAATCTAACAATGGAACTACAGAACATCACAAAACAGATGTGCACATGCACACACGTGTGTAGTTCTAAGCAAAATTTCTAAAATCTACAGTTCTACAAGACAATATGACCTAACCATACTCTATTTACAAACATGTCAACAGCGTGCAAGACTACCCTCAGGTGACGTCTTCACAAAAGTTAACCTTTGCATTCTCATCATCGCAGATCTTCTAACAGGTAAAGTTTCCAAGACGAAAAAAGTTCAAATTTGGATACGGTTCACATGGCAACCAAATGCTTAACAAGAGCAACATCAGCATCTTTTGTCACAGAGATTAAGAGGAGATATAAAACCCTATCGCTACTGAGGTCGTCAAAGATCTAATGGATAAATTAAAACAGAAAAACTACAGAAGCTGAATATCTGTGAATACCTTCCTTCAGACATCACAGCCTAGCTTTTCTGCTACTGCAGCTGCTGCTGGTGGTTACGATTTCACTTTGAAGCAAATATCAATGGATGCTTCAATGCATTATGATGCAGTCAAGTAGATCAGCTTAGGGAGCAGCACTTTGAGAATATACAATATAGCAAACAGAAGAGGTGAGCATCAAGATGTCAACATGAGAAGAAGTCCATATTAGATTCTTGCATTAGAAGAGGTCAACATCAGAAGAGGTCCATATTAGAAGTGGTCAACATTAGAATGTTAGCATTAGAAGAGGTCAACATTAGAAGATATCAACATCAGAAGAAGTCAACATTAGAAGAGGTCCATATTAGAAGATGTCAACATTAGAAGAGGTCAACATCAGAAGAAGTCAACATTAGAAGAGGTCCATATTAGAAGTGGTCAACATAAGAAGACGTCAACATCAGAAGAGGTCAACATTAGAAGCTCTAGGTCAACATTAGAAGAGGTCACTGACGCAACAATGGTCACTGTTTCCTTCTAGCACTCAAAAAAACACAACAACAACTGACACAAACTAACCTACAATCACTAACAAACATCACTAACCTACAATCACTAACAAACATCACTAACACTGGCATCACAATGTTCCACGCAATGCTCTTGCTCGGCCAGAAAACAGATTGACGGACGCAAGGCAGCACAGAACAAACATCGAACAAGAACAAGGAATTCTAGACAATTCTGTACATCGAAAGTTGCATGTACAACGCAAACTGTACACAAAACATGGCGTTGTACACAAATATATAAATCGTGGAGGAGACGGAAGAAGTCGCCGTCTAGAGACCGCCTCCACTGCGCGTGATTGAAATCGGTTTCAAGATTTCTTCGCTCAGTTCGGCTGCTTTTGCGAACCGACTCGTTGAAACGGCTCCCGTCTTCAGTGCACTCATCAGCTGAAAAGAACAATGAGAGAAACTGTTGTCTTGACTACAATCATTGATTGATTCTAGACACAAAACATCGGGGGCATGGTAATCTGGGGGGAGGGCGATTGGGACACCCACAACTTGCATAAAAATATATAAAAAAATTGTCCAATGCTCACATGTAAATAAATGTCAACAAAGTCCCCCACTTGTCCCATAAAATTGCCGCCTCTTCAAAACATAGCCAGAAACAATAATCTTTGGTAAAGCATTGTCAAATATCTGGAAATAATTCTCATCTTCTTTTGAAACAGACAAAAAATCTCAGGCAACCAAGGTTTACTCATACACCCTACCAGTGCATAGGTCATCATCGTCGTCGTCGTCGTCATCGTCATCATCATCCGCTCTGCCTGTACTACCTAACAAGAACAATCAACATTCAACAGGTGGGTGCGTAGAGAAGGTGAAGACTACCTGAAGGAACTCCCCGAGGTCAACCTGAGCATTCTTGTTGAGGTCAACTTCGCTGAGTATTTCGTGCAGCTGGTCCTCCGTCACCTTCTCACCCGATTTCTACACAACACAATAACAACAGACAACAACAACATCATCATCATTATCGCCATCATCACTGTAATTGTATTCACAAGAGACAAAAATACAGGCGCACCCAACCTAAGAAGAATAGTGAAGCATCAAACATAACTTAGGTCATTGAAGTGCTTGCAGAATAGAGGTGAAGACGAAACGACAAGGAGTTCATCGTGTCATAGGATGTCATCCACCGGTATATATATTTAGAATATATTTAGAACGTGAAGCAGCACAATATGCAACAAACAACAGATGTGTTATGCAATTAAGCCAACAACAGCTTGACAACAGTTGCTAGACAACAGTTGCTAGGCATCATCAGTCAGAAGCATCCTTTCATACAAAGCATTATAGAATCGGACGATTGCATCGGATCGGTTGTGACCTTGAAGTAGGTTCGAAGGTCGGTGATGGAGATGTAACCCTTGTTGTCCATGTCGAGCGATCGAAATCGTTTGATGTAGACGTTGATCTCGTCTTTCGTGAAGTTGATTGGAATGTTTTTGCTTTCGTCCTTCAGATCGAGACCCATCTCGAGGTTAAGGAAGCGCATCGCACGGTCCAACTCCTCCTACACAACACAACACAACAATCGCATCATCATATCATCGGCCATGTTAATCAGTAACACATTCAACAAACAACAACGGTCCATTGAAACACACACAAACACATGCACACAAACACACACGTGCACACAAACACATGCACACAAACACACACATACATGCGCACACGCACATACATGCACACAAACACACAGTCACACACATGCACACAAACACACGCATGCACACAAACACACACATGCACACACACGCATGCACACAAACACACACATGCACACAAACACACACATGCACATAAACACATGCACACAAACACACACACATGCACACAAACACACACATGCACACAAACACACACATGCACATAAACACATGCACACAAACACACACATGCACACAAACACACACATGCACATAAACACATGCACACAAACACACACACATGCACACAAACACACACATGCACACAAACACACACATGCACACAAACACACACATGCACATAAACACATGCACACAAACACACACACATGCACACAAACACACACATGCACACAAACACACAGTCACACACATGCACACAAACACACACATGCACACAAACACACACACATGCACACAAACACACACATGCACACAAAAACACGCATGCACACAAAAACACGCATGCACACAAACACACAGTCACACACATGCACACAAACACACACATGCACACAAACACACACACATGCACACAAACACACACACATGCACACAAACACACACACATGCACACAAACACACACATGCACACAAAAACACGCATGCACACAAACACACAGTCACACACATGCACACACACGCATGCACACAAACACACACATGCACACAAACACACACACATGCACACAAAAACACACATGCACACAAACACACACATGCACACAAAAACACACATGCACACAAACAAACACATGCACACAAACACACATCCCTTTCGACAGAATATGTCTTATGGAACATCTTAGATTTATTAATATACTTTATAGAACCTCCCAAAAACAACATTAAGACATGAATATCTAACAGCTCAAAATGATGCCACATATTAAAAAAGCCAAGAAAGATAGTTGAGCTATAAATAGCACTGTCTGGATGATATTCCAGCAAATGCACCCGAAGCAGGACCATGAAGCAAATTCATTGACATTTGTAGCACAGCCAGAAAGCGCAAAGAAACTGGTTCCTCCTCACAGCCCTGCACAGTGTGTAGTTACCCTGCTTCAAACAATGATTTCTAGCTGTGCGAAAGTAGGACATACACACGTGAAAGGATCCTTTATTTTAATTCTTTGAACAAAGTTGAGTCAAAAACAAACAAATAACCTTTTCAAATCTGTGTTTTTTATTTATATACACCAAAAATTGTGCACATCATCAAAGTGAAAAAGGGGATTGATAAGATAAATGCAAGCAGCAGCAGCAGCAGGAGGAGATGGATTGTAGATGAATTTGAGACGAACCTTTTCCTTTTGCTTGTTCCACTTGAGTTCTCGCGAGAGCAGTTCAATGACGCGTGGCAATGCTTCCTCTGCCGCATGAACATTGAGGAAAGCGAGTCTCGTCCTTCGTGCGAGAACATCGACGGCCGTAGCAGCGTACTCACGCACGGCGTAGACGACCTGCACACACACGCACGCACACATACAACGCACATCTATATGGACAGCCAAGAACACAAGGACTCAAAGAAACATCTGCTGAGTAGAAACAGATCTAAAGGTCACATGATCCGAGGATAACAACCGAAATGAACTTACAGACTTCCACATCCTCGATTGTTGTGTCCTAAAAAAGCAACATAAATAAGAAGCGGTTCAGACGTGAACAAACGTCACGCAAAAAGCAGTTGCATCCCGTCACATGTTAAGCATTGCAACTTCCACCGACCTACAATTTACGTAAAATCCGAAATAAGTCTTCGTTGGAGGAAGTGTTAGCGACTTCTTTTTCTCAGCCCTGGCATTCATGATGGCGGATTGTCAGTCCTCTCCCTCATCATCTCATCTTCCCACCAACGACATTGTACGTACAGTCAGTGTACAGTCGTTGTATGTAGTCAGTGTACACAGTCATTGTACATGCACAGTCAGTGTACGCAGTCAGTGTACATAGTCAGTGTACACAGTCAGTGTACATGTACAGTCAGTCGACTCATTACATGACACGATCTTTCAATCCCATTCAATCCATTGTGAGATTTTGGTTGCCATACCTCTGCTGCTTCAAGACTTTCTTATTTCATCGGGTCTGTCATGCAGAAAACGCGTCTCTGAATAGCTGGCACGTTAGAAGTTCTCACACACAATCAAATATGGTGATGAGAAACAAGTGGAAAATGGAGATGAACATTCAAAACAAATATCTCTTCCATGGTGAGGAATTGAACCTTTGCCCTGACACACCCTCCCTTCGTTCCTCCCTCCCTCCCTCCTCCGCAAACAACAGACGGAAGACGTGTGTCTCACCTCTGCCTCAATGTACGGATAATCTTCGTGGAGACGTCTTCCAACGACCGGCCAACGCTTTCCAGTCAGCTGAGCGAGACGCGCAACTTTGAACGCACGGTCGCCATACGTACTCGCAAGATGCTTCGCAACCTAAGAACAAAACCACAAAAACACAAACAAAAGACTCCTTCAACAAACAGCTTCTCAACTGCATAAACATAAAATTTTGCAATCAACGTTCCAATGTCACACAGGTTGTGCTGTTCAAACCAAAGAAATGTTAGTACTGACAAATAATTAATTATATTTATAAATCACAATAATAAGAAAAAAACGAAAAATAAATGAGAGAAAAACTACCTCGTGGTCGAGTCCAAAGTCCTGGATGAGTCGAATGAAGAGCGTTGGAGACCATTCGTGTGCTCCATCGAGCAGAAGACCTTTCGTCAGACATCCGCCCGTCGTCTTCAGCTTACAAACCTCAATGCATTTGTCAACCGTCTCCTCTGCCATGTGACGATACGTCGTCCATTTACCGCCTACATGTAATAACAATACACAAGGAATGGCTGGACAACATATCAGAATGGTGTGGAGCACCGCTACAGGACCTAACACACGCTGCCTTGGAGAGACAAACCTGGCATGGAATAACGAGAACGGCATCGAGCACCTACGGGCATTGGTCCCTCGGTTGTTGATGATGATGAATACATGTAATGTAATACATGTAATGTAATACATGTAATGCAATACATGTAATGTACGCAACAACAACAACAACAATCAACTCATCAGACATACATCTCACTCTTTCCACCTTCTGGATTTTCCACCTCATCCACGAGATGCAACTTCCAGTGCAATAATAAATTCTCATGCAAACATAATATTACAATCTATCCTTCTCATTCCAATCCAATCTATGTTGAATTCATTCAACAGATGGTCAAAATAGTTCTATAATAATAAACAATAACACACATCTGGCCAGGATGTTTCTAGCAATGTCGGATAACTATAATAGATACTTCTCTCTTTTCTCTCTAAATAGCATCATATTCGAAATATACATATACACATATATATATATATTTATATATATACATATATATCTATATATACATATATATATATATATCAAGTAGCAAGTACAGTCCAATCAATTGATGTGATATCTATGGCAAGAATAAATTTTACTATAACCTCATGGATATATCTAAACTGGTTGCGTTCAAAGAATTTACACAATTTTCAAATCCTATTACGGTTTTCTTTTCAAGTAACCATCTATCAATGACACCTTGGGAATAATTATTATTGTAAAAACATAGCAGCAGTTTGAGATTGCATAAGATAAGTGTTACAATCAATTGCACCCAGAGAGACAGAGAGACAGAAGGGAGAGACACAGATAGAGAGAGAAAGACAGTGGGAAAGGTAAACAGCGTGAGACGTATACAGCAGGAGAGGTCACAAAGACAATGGGTTAATCATACTGCTATTCGAAAATATATACATTACCTGCGATGGTGACGAGGTTGGAGTTGCTGACGTGGATGATATGATTGCGTGCGATGGATTGCGTGTTCTTCGCGTTTGGATTTGTGACGAGAGGTCGAATGCCACTCCACGCAGACATCACGTCACCTCGACGAACTAAACAATACATTTCATAAACAATAGATTTCATCAACAATACATTTCATCAGCAATACATTTCATAAACAATACATTTCATAAACAATACATTTCATAAACAATACGTTTCATGAACAATACATTTCATAAACAATACATTTCATCAACAATACATTTCATCAGCAACAACTCTAGCATCATTAGCAGACTGAAAAATAGTTCACTAACCATAGCATGGATATTGGATAATTTTCATTAGATTCAGCAAGCAACTCATTTTCATTTACCTTTTAAATGTTTATCCAATATTGGTGAATGATTGGTTAGTGCAATCAGCTTGCAATATTTAAAGAGATGAGACGTTCGATTCTCATTCAATGAAATAAGTCAATTTGTTTGCATATAAAACAATCCTGCATGATACGCACGACTCATATTCAGATTTTCATATCTCGAGTGTTTATTATACGTGCAACTTAATAACAATAATAATAATAATAATAATTCTCAAATATCTTGTTAGTCATAGTATGTGAAAGATGCACTTTAATTAACGTAGCATTGAACGTGCATGGCGAGATTTACATCACAATTTCAATGGAATGGCGGGGCGAGTGAGTGAGTCGTTGAGTGAGTGAGTGATTAAGTGAGTTCATGAGTGATCGAGTAACTGATTGTTGATTGGTTGATTTAGTGAGTGAGTGAGTGACATATATTAAGTTACCATTGACGTCTGGGCTGAGGTAGTTTCTGATTTCTTTGAGGATGAATTGGATCTCAGCTTCACTTGGAGTCGGATTATCCGTCACTTGACATGAATTATCCGTCGTACCTTCGCACACACACACACACACACACGATGATATTCTCATTTATATAGAAAAACAACTACAGTCACCAGCACTGCATAGAACAACCGTTCAGCCAACATTTAGTTGTCTGTCTTTTTCACACACAGTATGTTCCCCACAGCCATTGTGCACTCCAAAGCAGCAAATTGTAACATAAAACTTCTACTGCATTATATAATATCTTCATTTTCTATCAATCAGAATGACAAATCGCAACCCGTTACAACACAGACAACATGGAAGCAGACAGGCAATAGGAGGATGACGGTCGGAAGAAAGAGTTTAAGGCATATGCTGACTCCTACATTGTTAGCTGATAGCAATTCATATTTTTCATTAGATTCATTTGTTTTTAGATATGCACTGGTTCATGACTGAATGCAAACGAAAATCTATATCAGGTCAACATACAAAAAATTAGTCTGTAAGACAGACATGGCTGGTGAAAGAGCGTATGAAGGATCATTGAAGGTGCTATATAAATTATTCTAAACCTAAACATTGACCACTGTCTTCATACCGAAGAATGTATCACCCACAGACTTCAACAAATGCTTATCAATCAGTAAAGACCATGAAAAAGATTAAATGGAAGGTTGTAATAAATTCACTAGACAAGTTCTGAGAACTTGCAGCAAGACACTCATTAAGAAAAGATGGATGTTATAAGCTGTCTATTACATAACAGGATGGCGACCAGCCAGAACTTTGCTATTCGTTGGCGGATGTTTCTATAATGCAAAGTCTTTCAACAGATCTAATAAAGCAGATTTAAGTGGAAGGGAAGCCAATTAAAAACATCGAGACTGTTGTTTTAATGAGTAACAACGGTTGTTGTCATTGTTGTCGTTGTTCATCTGTTGCTTACCAGCCATGGTGGAATGCGCCCACGGAAGGAAGAAGATGACACGGCCATCGGATGTAGAAGGATCGAGTAGACCCATGTTCGCCGGACTGAAAATAGCAAGAGCAACAGAACCAAACTCTAGACACACGCGGCAAGGCAATATAAAATTATGCATAAATAGGATAGAGAATGATGACATCAAATTTATGTATATAATAATAATAATAATAATAATAATAATAATATTGTATGAAATGCTAGGGACTTCTTTTTCTTATCCTCAGGATATCAGAGTGATTCGTCACATTGCATTCATTATAACAAGCAACGGCCAATCATCAAGGAAAGAATCAATTTTTAAAAATCAGTCTTGGATTTTTTTAATGTGTTGCGGTGGTGAGTGGATTGCATAGATAAGGCAAAGATGGTCACGCGGGTAAGGAAGGGTGTGAACTTGCCTGTAGTAGTCTGGGAGGACAATGTGTACACCAGAACTCGGCTGACAGATCTTTGGACTTTCTGGATCATCAAGCTGGCGAATGAAGTCAGTGTATGGACCGGTGGCATTGACGATACACTTGGCGCGGATGTTGAACTCCTGACCTACATTGAATAGTGAAACACAACAAGCAACCATGCAGAATGGATCATTTCCATGTTGGACCCAGTCGTCTGGAATGGGCTTCCACCTTACGTCTGCTTCAAAGGGGCTTTTACTGAAGCATTTTTATTCAATTTAAAACTGTGCTCTGTTGCAGTGCTAGAGTCGGGAGCACTTCTGAGTGGTTAACCTTGAAGAGACACTATAAATATTCTTGAATAAATGAACACAACACACGTTCATTCAATTGATCAACAACAACAACAACAACAACAACAACAACAACAACAACAACAACAACAACAACAACAACAACAACAACAACAACAACAACAACAACAACAACAACAACAACAACAACAACAACAACAACAACAACAACAACAACAACAACAACAACAACAACAACAACAACAACAACAACAACAACAACAACAACAACAACAACAACAACAACAACAACAACAACAACAACAACAACAACAACAACAACAACAACAACAACAACAACAACAACAACAACAACAACAACAACAACAACAACAACAACAACAACAACAACAACAACAACAACAACAACAACAACAACAACAACAACAACAACAACAACAACAACAACAACAACAACAACAACAACAACAACAACAACAACAACAACAACAACAACAACAACAACAACAACAACAACAACAACAACAACAACAACAACAACAACAACAACAACAACAACAACAACAACAACAACAACAACAACAACAACAACAACAACAACAACAACAACAACAACAACAACAACAACAACAACAACAACAACAACAACAACAAACAGCAACAACAACAACAACAACAAACAGCAACAACAACAACAACAACAAACAGCAACAACAACAACAACAACAGCAACTGGTGCCTGGTTGGTTGGTTCTACCTTTCCAGTGCACCTGGAACAGCAACAACAACAACAGCAACAACAACTACAGCAACAACAACAACAACAACAACAACAACAACTGTAGCAACAACAACAGCAGCAATTGGTCGATCTGCTCAGTAGGTCTCTCACCTGTGAGTCGGTCCCTGACGCGAGCGCCGCTCAGTGTCGTCTTTCCACCATCTTCCTTATGTCTGATGAGTTCAATCACCTCACAATGGTTCGCGATACTCGAGCCAAGACGAGCGGCTGTCAGAGCAATCGCCAGACACATACGAGCATCATCATGCTGACCTAAACACAAGTAACACATACGAGCGTCATCATGTTGACCTAAACACAAGTAACACATACGAGCATCATCATGTTGACCTAAACACAAGTAACACATACGAGCGTCATCATGCTGACCTAAACACAAGTAACACATACGAAAAATACGATACACATAAGAAACACATGATGCTACGGTCTTCTAATGATCACATACAATTCACGCATGTTTCCCATCTAACAATAGCACAATAAGTTGAGACTTACATATGTTATCAAGTTCACATTAAAGTTCTACTCAATTAAATACTAGGGCTGCTGATTAATCGCAGTCAACGCTGGCGATTAACGTGTTAAAATTTTTACGCGATTAAAAATTTTAATCGCAATTAAATTGTAATCGCAAAGACCGCTGCAAGGTAGAAATTTTCTGAACTTTTCGTCCATCACTCATCTTAAGAATTCTACCACAGACGCAAATTGGACATCATTGAAAGAACACCATAGAAATAACACCATAGAAACAACTCTAATCGAACCACTTAATCTAATCAAATCACTTAATGTTATCAATATAATCAAATTATTTTATAAGATTCCAATCAGAATACGTCTACAGCGATGACATCATCGTGACATGCATAATCAAAAAATCACAGATTACATCTCCACTAAACCTCCACATTCCATTTTCTCCATTAACGACAGGGAAGAGAAACACAGTGAGCAACTCTCCAGCAGTGACCTCTGAACATATGATGACCTTGGAGACGACCTACCGTCATAGTAGACCAACGCTCCGACCAGTTTGTCGCACTTCAGCATCGGAAAGAGTTCAAGAGCCTTCGACTTGGACAGGACGTAGCTCGACTTGATCAGCTGCCTCCCAGCCACCAGATCGTAGCACTTGATACCAACGTAGTAATACGGCAACTGCCACCATCTATAACACACAAATGCACACAATGAATGCGTAACTTAATCATCGTTTCTCATCATCATCATCCTTTATCAACATTATCATGTCACTTTTATTATTTAATCTAGTATTTTTATTATAATTTTTTTTCATCCCAGATCGATCCAATCCCTGACGTTCCTAAGAAATACATTCATAGATAATATTGATAAAAACTAGGGCTGCTGATTAATCGCAGTTAACGCGCGCGATTAACGCGTTAATTTTTTTAACGTTTAACGCGATTAAAAATTTTAATCGCGATTAAATTTTAATCGCAAAGACCACTTTTAGGTAGAAATTTTCCGAACACTACAACGCGTCGATTAATGTCAAAGCCTAAAATCTTTGGCCGAGATTGGGCTTAATTCACGGAAGTGGGTTGTGAGTATTTGACGGCAACAAGAACCATTTCCTGTTATCCTAATGGCGGCTAGAAATGGGTTTTAAAAATGTTTAGCCTATCCCTTCTGTGAAAGTTTATCTTCCTGTAGACCTACTTTGATTTCTATTCATATTATAATATTAGTTTCTTGCGTGTTACTACAATCTGAGAATGAAAATATCGGAGATAACAGCCGAGAAGTCAAGCGATATATAGACCTAATAAACCATCAGTTTACGTTTAAAACGGCAGATAGGCCTGCGTTAGCGTGCAAACAATTTAATACATACAATACAATACAATTTAGTATTTATAACGCACTTTAACAAGACACGTCTTGCACAAAAGCGCGAATTTAAGTAGGAATTTAAATAGCACACCTACAGCTCTCTCGTATTATACACGCACGAAGCATGCTTTGCTTTTTTGTCAACCGCGCCCGTTTCTTTGTTGTAAATCGTCATAATCATCTGGGCCTTTGATCTCACATCCATTTGTTTGTGAAAAAATTCTATGTATAGGCCTAAGTCATGGCATGTTAACCGAAACGGGCGGACCTATGACTCAGAGAAGCACAACTCCATTGGTAATGGACCATAATGCTCTTTCTTTGAGGACAGCAAGGGATAGTAGACCTTTGAATGCGGTAAACGATGAGGATTTGCAAAGTTCAATTGCTATTTTATCAGCATGCGATTAATCGCAAGTTTAATCGAGATTAACATTTTTAATCGCACGATTAATCGCGATTAAAAATTTTAATCGTTGAGCAGCCCTAATAAAAACTACGGCTGAAATCTCATCATTGCCTCAACTTATCATCATTTTAATATTTTAATCATTTTAATCATTTCAAGATTACATGCAAAGTTCTAATAACATTCACCTAAATACCAATCGACTATCATATAAATCTAGAATTTATGTTTCCTTCTTTTAACGGATATTTTTTAATCTCAACATATGTGCAACCGTCAAATACGTAACACGTCTGATATAAGAATGGAACAGCACAGAAGAATGGAACCACAGAATGACCCGTCAACTGCCTAATGAATATTTACACATGCTGTAAGCAAGTTGAAACAGCCTTGACCTTTCTTCACCTTTGACCCCTCATCTTGACCTTTATCAGCAGAAAGAGGAACCTACAGCATAGAACTTTGTCTGGAAGAAATTAAAGACTTTTATCTGTTGACGTTATCTATCTAAGCCGAGATACAACTACATCACATATTCAATTTATATAGTAACTCACGCTTTAAAAATCTTCCCAAAATAACAACAACCATTGTAACCAGTTTTTGAAGCCACATGAAAAGCGATGAATGACTGGAATTAGTTAAGTGGTAAACTTTTTATCCAGCAGAGGAGGAAGAATAGTGAGAGGAGGAAGGACGACTAACTTGTAGACTGGAAGCATGATCGGAAGAGGTTGAGCCAAGTGAGGAGCAATCTCCAGCAGGTTTCCTCTCTCCGCCAGCGCTTCCTTCACCATCCGATATTGCTCAAGGTCAAGACCAAGGATTGCTTTCTGGAGATAGCGAACGCCACCATGGAGCAACTTTGTGCTCCGGCTGCTCGTTCCCGAAGCAAAGTCGAACTTTTCCACCAGAGCCGTCGTTAATCCTAAAAATATTCATCATCATCACCATCATCATTTATAAGCATAATCATACTCATCATCATCGTACACATAATACACATTATCATCATCATCGCCATCGTCGTCGTCATCATGATCACCATGAACATCGCACTCATCATCATCGTTGTGGTTGTCGTCGTCATCATCATAGTTGTGGTCGTCGTCGTCATCATCATCGTTGTAGTCATCGTCATCATCATTATCGTTGTCAGAAGGAAGCTGTCCAATAGAGTTAGAATTTAGTTGGTGTTAAATCCAATGCAAAGCTACACAACACACAATTGATTTGGTTGAAGTGCTAATCTAATCCGAAGCTACACAACACACAATTGAAAACTAAACACCAACACCAGGCTGACAATTAATCATCGTGTAAACGAAGTTTAGCCACATTCGAATGGCTAACAGACTTAATGAAAAAGTCTCCTCTGTCTATACCAGTGGTTCCCAAACTTCAGCTGGCCGCGGACCGGCAATAATTTTTGGTGAAGCTCACGGACCGCTAACCTAGACCTAAATGGCGATGGCAAACAAAAGCAACCTAAATTGTAAAGACTAAAATATAAGGCTATTTGCAATTAACCTACATTTACACGTCCTTGAAGCCTTTATTTGTTTAAGTTTTATTATGAGTTTTTTCGTTTGAACTGTCGGTTATTTTTCACCTTGGACGTATTGTTCCGACAAGAAGCCATTAATGAATCATTAGGCCTATCATCTTCGCTCTGAGTTTCTGAGCAATCACGCTTATTCGCTGTTTTCTTTATTTTAAAGACCTGCCCAGATTTGTTTGCTTACGTTTCTCTTTTTTTTATTCAAAGACATTTGTTTATATTTAAACTACCTAAAAGTTTTATACTATGTTAGAAATGTTTAAATTTTGGATCTGGCATTTATCACAATTTCAATCAAATAAACTAATAATTAGAATTTATTTTGCTTATTTTTAACTCTTCTCCGCGGACCGGCGATCATACCTCCGCGGACCGGTGCCGGTCCGCGGACCACCACTTTGGGAACCACTGGTCTATACTATAGCCAACGCAAGAGACAGTGCACTTCTTTCCAGTTGACGATCGAATTACATGCTCCAGATCCTTGGCCAACAATCGACGAAGGTTGGTTCAGGGCGAGCTCTGTGTGTTAATCTATCAACCCAGCCACGTCACCAAACTCTGCTCTTCAGCCTGTGGAGAACTGTTAGTGCTGTGATTCCAAATAGTTGGTCACTTGAAATGAGAACAATAGAGCAGCCACAATATCTCAGAAAACATGTTCTACTCATTCTAAGATGCACCTTTATAGATGTATAACCACACAACAACAAATTTGGATGAACTTCTTAAAAAGCAACATTTCTGAACTCACATACATACATAGATACATACACATATGCGCATGCACGCAAGTGCACACTCACGCACACACGTGACCACACGAAACGTGGATTCTTCTTACCACGGCTGACGGCGTCGAGGGCCACTCCACATCCAGTGGCGCCTCCACCAATCACAAGAACATCAAACTCCTTTTCTTGAAGTGCGAGGATCTGGTGACATCGTGATGGTAGTGGTCCCTGTGATAACTTCAGCTGACTCTCAACAGCCTTGACAGTGGAGCACTGCTGGCTCTAGCAACAGATCAAAACACATCACATGAGATCAGATCCACAACTTAGCAAAACAAATGTTCAGCTTGATTTCTATTTTAAAGTACTCAGTCTCGTAAACATTCAACAGCTACGTTCAATAAAGACTGAAATCCTCAGCATCAATGTAGGGGAAATGTTCCTCTTCACTTAGAAGTTAGAACACTTACCGTACTACACACTTGATAACCACCCCAGCACTGAGTAACATCACTCTAGCTACACTGCTGTGATAGCTGTATACCTCCTGCACAGTGAAGCCTAGTAAGTCTGGGGAAAAGACTCAGTTGAGGAAGAAAAACAAGCAAATTAAGAAGAGGTTTTGGTGCAGCTAGCTCCAAGAAATAGTATTATGCACAGGGGTGTACTCAGAACTTTTGAGCTGAGCACAAGCTGCCGACGAAACAACAGACTTTTTGGGCCACAAATTTCTGATGAATTTTTTTAGTCATCAAAATTTCTGATGACCTATTTTTGCCATAGAATGGTTTCTGGATTTTTTCATCCAAAAAAACCTTCAAAACGATGTAAACACTCTAATTTCATGACTGCTCTCGTAAATCACGATTCCTTCATGCGTATACCCACGCTGTATACCCGCGTATAGTATACGCGGGTATACAGCGTGGGCAATCTGGGCTTTACTCAAGGGTATACGCCGTATACCCTTGAGTAAAGCCCAGATTGCGTGTGCAAAGCATGCTCGAAGTAGCTTGCTACCGATGATGCTACATAAATTGACTCAATAAGAGTCACATTTACAATCATAAACCGACACAAAGAAGGTCATCGTAGATTGTCGTCGTCCATGTCTTACCTTGCGAATTTTATCATTTGGAACGGCCCAGTACCCGATGCATGCTCCACCTGCGATAACTGTTGTCACGATAGCAACCTTCTTCAACGCACCACGGAACCTCATACTTACGACTTACCTAGAACAACACATGTGGAAAATCTCCAATTACTAACAGTTTATAAGCATCGCCACACCAAACATGCAATCCTAAATGAGATGCGATGCGGGAAAGGAAGCCAGTTAGGGTTAAGGTTAGGGTTTATATGAATCTCTCATGTGACTTTACAGAAGCTCCTTTAATACTTTTATAGACAAGACAGTGGACTATCATCTCTAAGTTACTGTGAAACCAATGCAGCTTGAACTGCTAAAGTGTTACCAGCATCAGAACATCTGTTCAGACTCAACAAAAGGGTTCTTCGTAGATCTATTCTCTATTTTACCATCATAAATCTTGTTAAGTCAGCCCTCAGGACTCAAATGATCTCCTTCTCCTCCTCAAGCTCTACGTATTTCAATATCAGAGAGAAATGTTAGATTCACAAATTGTAATGCACCATTTATGCAACATTTTTATATCAATCTGAAGTTTAAACTGCAGCCAATAAAATCTAGAATGCTTCCATTTGATTAGAGCTGAATCTGTATTGCATTGAGGCAAACACAAGTTCGGAGCATTGACCTGAAGTGATCGTATAACAAATAAACGTCAAAACTGACTGCGCCTGCCTTGTTTTAATGCCCTACTTAACTCAGTCAATAAATAATTCCTCTATGGGCGCAGGCGAGGAAAGCAAACTTCCACCTGTCAGCCACACCCACGGCATCCAACAAAACACTTTGGTCGGTATTTACCGATCTTATACGTGACGCAAAATGCACCCACGATCATTGATGATCGTCAATAAGCCAGGAAGTCCAACATTTTCACGATGCACAATACAAGCAGACGGATCTACTGGGTATCACTTCAGGGACTCCATAGCATACATGTAAGTCTCCGCAGATATGACAAACAACTCCACGATGGCTTACCTCGAAAGGAACTTTATTCAAGACTGACTGACCCACTTAATCTACGAAAGACTATTTAAGTTTTATTCAATGGCGAAAAAAGGTTTTTCTTTGCGAAATCTGTCGGAATCCGTTCCAATGCCGTTAACCTTGACATTGCATATTAAATTTATATTGGTTCCCTGTCTGAGTCTGACGAAACAGAAATTCAAAGAGCCAAAATACTTCGTGGGTCAGCGGCTTGCAAGTTGCAAATTGATAAATAAAAATAATAGTAATAATTAGGGGCCTTTCCAGACTTTTGATTTTATATCAGACGTTATTCAAGTTCTTCGATCATGATCGACGGATCCCGTAGGCCTATACCTCGGGGCCCAAAAATATCTTTGATTGCTGATAAAAAGTAATTGTGAGAGCGTGTACGTATACGTGGTCTCAATTGGTATATTTATATGTATATAATTATACAGGGTGGTCCAGCATAAATGTCCCGACTTTGCACGCGTATAACTTCGCCAATTTTTAACATTTATTTATACGTAATGCATCAAATTTAAGGTATTTCACCCTAGTATTAGCTCTAAAAAAGTCGAACTGGTGCTAATTTAGGTTTTAATTATATGCTCTTAATTATAGCTAGGCCTACCTTTTTTTCATTACTGACGCAATATGACGCCGTTTCCCCGGGAAATTCTATCGTTTCTGCTAAAACGCGCGTAGACACGATCAAAGTAATACGCGCGCAAAGTCGGGACATTTATACCGGACCACCCTGTATTTATAGAGGTTTACATGCCAGCTCAATCTACATTATCATTATAGGGCTAGACAGGACTTGTTGCTTTCAAAGGAATAGGCCTACATATGTATACAGCCTTCAACTGTAATTAATAATTATCATTAAACTTCATGCATCGATTATCGATACAATTACATGTATATTGCCCTAGTTTAATTAGCTGAACTTTAGTCTCGTGCAAGACTTAGTGTACAAAAGACAGATATTACGAAGGCAAGTTTGTAGCGAGAGACTCGGTGTCTACTCAAAATTAAGATTCTTCCTCCGTTAGAGGAGGAGACAGAGAAGAGATGATGAGGGACTGACGTCACGTACTCCGCACTGGCAAATTGGTTATTGCTTTTACAGACTCGTTCGTAAATGAATTCGATAAGTTGATAGTTGTAGATCCAAGCGTGTCCAAGCTAGTGGATGTATGTCCGTATAGCCTTTGATATTTGCAAACGGCGCTACAAGAGCAACCTAGAAACAAATACCTTAGCTACTGTGGTAATTGCCTGACGACAACCTCCCGTGACCGTTCGCTACATCCGTCGCATATGTTCCTGTATTTGGCCATTATACTGTACTATGTATACACATAGGTAGAGTCGGGGCAAAAATCTTCTCGTCATTCGTGGTCTACTGTCATGCTATTCACGGCACTTCACGTATACGCTACATGTATAAGTGCATGATTTGACAAACCTGATGGGAATTCGTGTGTCGTCAATTTTTAGGCAATCATACATTCACCGCGATCGCTCTGTGATCCAGTTAAAATATGGTATTAAAATCTGGTATAGGTAATAGACATGAGAGTGTTGATATTATTACTTGTTGCAACTCGCATATAAGTCGACCTGACCAAAGTGACTTACTGCTTCGTTACTGTTTAACGACACTTTGTCAAAAACAACTAATATGATTAGGGTCGCCCTCCTCCTTTATCCAGGCTTGGGACTGGCGCGACCAGAAAACTAGTAGTGGCGGAGTTAATATTATTATTATTATTATTATTATTATTATTATTATTATTA
Organism: Lumbricus terrestris; assembly: GCA_949752735.1. Taxonomy (NCBI): domain Eukaryota; kingdom Metazoa; phylum Annelida; class Clitellata; order Crassiclitellata; family Lumbricidae; genus Lumbricus; species Lumbricus terrestris. The sequence continues at coordinate 1,453,080 of OX457045.1, forward strand.
TTATTATTATTATTATTATTATTATTATTATTATTATTAGAGGATATTAGACATGCAGAAGCCACGTGATTGTCAGTTTTTATAACCGCAGAACTTCGACGGTTTTTTTCTATTTGCTGAGACGATTATGACGTCATCAATTAATTTTTATATTTTATTCAAGCAATTATTTAGCACCTACAGAAAGAAACTGACTCGATCTATACTCCTGCGCGGCGAAATAAAACAGCTTCCATTAAGTGGTCATAGAATGTGCCATAGGAGAGTGATCTAGAAACATAGGCGTTCGGGACATTTCGGCAGTGGGGGGGGGCAAAAAAAGTTTTCTTGCACGAAAAATCTGACGACCTTCTTTTTTTCTTAGTCATCCGCCCAAAATTCTTAGGATTTTCCCGTCCTATATATCAGACGACCATTTTTACCCCTGTGCGTGCCCGAAAAAATCCTCTCGTACCTGATTTGCCCGAAAACAAATTCCGAATTTTTTTGCCCGTCCATGCCTCTTTTGCCCGAAAAACACATTTGCCCGAAATGGTGGGGGGGCATTTGCCCCCTCTGGATCCCGCCTCGTACGCCTATGCATAGGAAACAGGTACAATTCAGAGGAATTAGGCATGAATTTCATACCAACCACATCAAAATCACGGCTTTGCATGATGGAGGTACGAGCAAACGGGACTGATCAGTGCTCTCAGGATATTGTACAATTATTGTAGAAATTAATGTCATAGTAGTGCCTTAATTATAAAAGACTAGGCCTATAGGCCTACGCTAAATTTTTGCATCATAGGCCAAACGATGTACAGTATAGACCAGTGGTTCCCAACCTTTTTCGACTGTCGGGCCACTTTTTCTAAGTTGGAGGACAGGAGGGCCCCTTTTTCTTAGTTGAAGGACATTAGGGGCCACAAGGCTAAAATTTAATTAACTAAAGGCGTATAAAATTGTTATAATTGAATCAAAATATAATGTTTGATGCGATTTATTGACGTCCAAATAAAATAATTTGTAATAGAAAAGAATCATAATTATATTCTACCATGTACAAATTCTCAATTTTTACGCATATTTTTTTCTTAATTCATTGAGGTGCTGCGGGCCATTTTTGTAGGTCAGGCGGGCCACTTTTGGCCCGCGGGCCACGGGTTGGGAACCGCTGGTATAGACTATAGAGAAAAATTTGTGTTCAGTTTCCGTATGGGTGTCGTTATATAAATAATTATTCAATGTCATTTCTAAACCGGAAAGCTTGGTATACTGTGACTAACACAGCGGCATAAACCGTAGACATTATCATAATATCTTCGTTTCTTTTCTCTGCATTATGACGTCAATGATACGTCTGGAACGTACCAGAAGTTACATTGACGTCACAAATCGTTCAACCAATAGAAAAGGCGGCTTATTTGGCTTCACTATTTTCTCAGACTCTAGTGTAAATTTTATGAGCCACAGAGCAAAACCTAAGTGCCAGCCCCAAGCCTGGGTGGCGGCATAGGCGGAGACCTGGGCCGAGAATTGGGGGGGGGGGGGGGACGGAAAGACGCGAAATCTTCCTGAAAAAATTCTGACGACCGGCCAAATCTGGAAAAAAATTGTTTTCGCCGCCAAAAAAGTTGATGACTTTTTTTTTTTTTTTTAGTCATCCGGCCAAAGATTTGAGGAAATTCTATTTTCGCCGCCAAAAAAGTTGACGACCTTTTTTTTTAGTCATCCGGCCAAATTTTGATTTTTTTTAGTCATCCGCAAATCTCGGCGAAATGTTCTATTTTCGCCGCCCAAAAAGTCTTGACGCTCAAACATTGGGGGGGGGGGGGGGGACAAATGCATGGGCCGTCCCCCCAACACTTTTATTGGGGGGACCGTCCCCCTGTCCCCCCCTAGGTCTCCGCCCATGGGTGGCGGAGGAGGGCAGAGCTATTAATCTGATAATAATATCATGTCCTTAAACTGAAACTACTATGGAAGGAAGGAAGGAAGGAAACTTATAGTCTAGCCTACAGTAACTACCTAATCAGAATCCTAAAATTTCCGGGCAACGCCGGGAACCCCAGCTAGTATAATTATTATTATAGCATACTTTAAAATCAACTCGACTGTATGTGCCACTCTGTATGCTCGATCATTACAAGCAAATATAGCCGATCCACGATTGCTTGTGTGAGGGTTATTTCAAATGGAATCGTGTTGAGTATAATTGTCAATTGTTGATGATGATGATGATGAAGACGACGACGACGACGATAAGGATGTTGATGATGACGATGATGATGATGATGTGTGGCCTTTCTTTCTTAATTTTTAATCTTTCCAATTCTTCCTTCCTTCCTTCCTTCCTTCCTTCCTTCCTTCCTTCCTTCCTTCCTTCCTTCCTTCCTTCCTTCCTTCCTTCCTTCCTTCCTTCCTTCCTTCCTTCCTTCCTTCCTTCCTTCCTTCCTTCCTTCCTTCCTTCCTTCCTACCTTCCTTCCTTCCTTCCTTCCTTCCTTCCTTCCTTCCTTCCTTCCTTCCTTCCTTCCTTCCTTCCTTCCTTCCTTCCTTCCTTCCTTCCTTCCTTCCTTCCTTCCTTCATCCATGTTTTACATGCGATCGCAGGCCCCATCAGTTGTTGTGCAGACAATAATATCATAATAGCCTATATCATATATATATAGGGTTGCCAGGCGTCCGGTAATGAACCGGACAGTCCGGTATTCACACAATCTGTCCGGTTAGAAATTTCATACATTACCGGACATGGCGGTGTCCGGTAAATAGTTATTGCTAGCAATAAGTGCTGGAGTGTAGTTTCTAGGGTCCATAAAAAGACATCTACTTGCGATTTTCCAATAGCATTGTCTTTTTTCTACCCCTTCGAATGTACTCCGGTGACTCAGCTTGAGGTATGTGGTACGTGGACATTGAGAGAGATAAGGGAATATATTATGCTATAAAATATATGCTTAATATGACTGGGTATGCATACGTATATAACTGGAGACTGATTAAGAATCACACAAGCCAGGCTAAACCAACCGTTCAGCCGCGTGCAGGTTATCGGAAATAGCCAGTCCTACCGACATGATGAATGTCACTGCTCCAGATTTCTTCATATTATTATGCCTTAAATATGTCGTAGGCAATTTATTAACCCTGCCAACATCTTGCGTAGCACTTAGTACTTGTTCCTCCCCGCGCAGGTCTGCATAGGCCTATAAGTTATCGGGCAACCCATCGAACCCCTCCACTCAACTCTGCTCATCGCCAACTGCTCCACCTCCTCCCACCATCGTCCCAAGGTTTATGCCAACATCACAAGCCTCAGGACTAGGGTGACATCTCTCATCAGAATATTAACCTCCCACGCAAATCAGCTTTTCATGCATGACGACAGGGTTGCAGTAGGCCTATATCAAATTTCTAGCCATTGCATTCTAGTTGGGCCAACGGACCATCCATATGCGAAATCACGGATGGCACTTTTTATCTAAATGTCCAGCGCCAAAATCAAGCTGGGCCGCTGCTTGCAATATATATTAAATTTCTAGCCATTGCATTCTAGTTGGGCCAACGGACCATCCATATGCGAAATCACGGATGGCACTTTTTTATCTAAATGTCCAGCGCCAAAATCAAGCTGGGCCGCTGCTTGCAATATATATATATATATATATATATATATATATATATATATATATATATATATATATATATAGTCCGGTAATTTACTCAAGGCTGCCTGGCAACCCTATATATATAATATCTTAGCCATTATTTCGATGACGCGATCGATGCTTAAGATGGATCAGATGAATAATTTCTATAGAATTCATCGAAGCGTGTCATCATCACGCGACGGCTCCCCACCTCCCCCACCCCAGTGCCCCCCCACTGCGAAAAGACTAAACATAAAAATCTTTACAGACCGTAACTGAGTCATTGCCTAATGGATCGAACATTGGTCTAGATAAAATTATTATTCTGACTCAGTTGACAGACGAGAACGCACCAGAGCCTGATCGATGGTTACAATCATCGATTCGGTCTACTTAGATCATCTCGGTCTGACCCAACCGCACTTATAGACCTGCATGGTTACTGCAAGGCCTCTTTTATTATTATCGCTATTATTATTATTATTATTATTATTATTATTATTATTATTATTATTATTATTATTATTATTATTATTATTATTATTATTATTATTATTATTATTATTACATGTATGTATGTATGTATGTATGTATGTATGTATGTATGCATGCATGTATGTATGTATGTATGTATGTATGTATGTATGTATGTAAGTATGTATGTATGTATGTATGTATGTATGTATGTATGTATGTATGTATGTATGTATGTATGTATGTATGTATGTATGTATGTATGTATGTATGTATGCATGCATGTATGTGTGTATGTATGTATGCATGCATGTATGTATGTATGTATGTATGTATGTATGTATGTATGTATGTATGCATGATGCACACACACACACACACACACACACACACACACACACACATACATGCATATATTCATAATTCATACATACAAGCATCTTAAGACAGTTTTACTTTTGCAATTTGCACGTCTGTCCATCCCTGGCTTTGTCTATCTCTCTGTCTGTCTGTATTTTTGTAGCCTATGAATATAATTCATAGCCTATTCGTATATCCTATTCATAAGGTCATGACCTGAACTTGCAACGTACAACATTTTGAAACAGCTTTATTTATCTGTAATTGAATCGTGAGCACTTCTGAGTAGATTAGGCCTACCTTGAAAGTGCGCTATATAATAACTCAATAATATACAGTTTTATGTAGTCCCTCAGCGGCGGCGCCAGGATTTCAGATTTGGGGGGCTGAAGGCTTGAAGCCTTCGGAGAAAATTTCCCATTTTCATCTGCCAAAATTTCTGATGACCTTTTTTTTAGTCATTTGTCCGAAATCTCCTGAAAATGTTTCATTTCGTCCGCCAAAATTTCTGACGACCTTTTTTAGTCATCCGGTCGAAAATCGTGAAACTGTTTCGGTCTAGCATGTAAAAAGACCCGGATGACCCTTTTTAAGGGGGCTTAGCCTCTGATAGGGGGCTTAGCCCCTCTAGCCCCCTAGCGCCGCCACTGGTCCCTCTGCTTTGGAGAGGGGTTGTTCACAGGGCCGTAACTAGGATTTTTCGTATGGAGGGGGTTTAAACCATGAGCATTACGAGTGCGGTAGCAGCAGGGCTTAAAGTGTGCCTGGACGGTCATGGACGGCGTCCATGCACTTGTTTTAAAATCTGAATACCGTCCAGCCACTTATTGGCGAGCAAAGACTAGAAAGGTAAGGAGCGTCCAGGCACTTCTTTTGGAGAGGTAAGGGGCGTACCGACACTTATTTTCCCACACTTTCGGCACTGGGTAGCAGGAGTCTATAGCAAGGATACAACGGCTTGATTTATTTTATTTTGGGGGGGGAGGGGTCAGCTCCGTATGGGTTTAAGCCCCCGTGCCCAACGCTAGTTACGTCCCTGGTTGTTCAGGTTTCTGGGGGTCGGAAAAAAATCCGTTTCGTGCCGACGGCAGCCGCTGACAGCCAGACACCGACGACGTCCTCACATGGGCGGAGACCTAGAGGGGCATGGGGGGACGCCCCCCCCAATGGAGGTGTTGGGGGGACGGCCCATGCATTTGTCCCCCCCAATCGTTGAGAGTGAAGACCAAAAGATAAAAAAGGTCATCAACTTTTTTGGCTGCGAAAATAGAAATTTTTTCGAGATTTCGCCGGTCGTCAGAAATTTTTGCCGGAAAAAGATGTCAATTTTTCTGGGACACTCAGCCATACGTCCATCAGAAAATCTCGTGTCTTTCCGTCCCCACCCCCAACCCCCCCCTCCATGTCGCGGCCCAGGTCTCCGCCTATGCGTCCTCACACCAGCAATTTCTTTCTGACACCTTTTCTTTAGTAGGCCCTGCATCAATGCTACGCTATTGAATTCTCCTTGACAGGAAAATAATAATAGCTGCAATCAACAACTGCCAATTTATTTTTGGGGAAATGTTGCGTGTATCATTTTCTGTGGATCGAGGGCATGGTACGTAGGCTACATATAGTAAACAACGCCTTACAAATTGTTCTGGGGAAAATCTCATTCCTGTGCAGGACCTGTGGATCTTCCCGCCCCCAGAGACGTCTAGATTAAACGCTGGAACCCATTTTGATCATACGTACTGCATTCTGACTTTGCTTTGAATAAGCGCCTTCGAATAAGGCTTATGCCTCGATCTTCGCATTTGAAGGCGTGTAAAAATCCCGAGATTACGGTTTCCCGATAAGCTCCATCTCAAAATAGGAATCTATGTTATTTGTATTGCAATAAATTGCGGCTTGCTAATTATGTCGTTGCATGCCACCTTCTCGTATCTGTTTGATAACACAAGCACAGGTGTAAGTATAATAGCCTAGTTATTATCGAGCTTGTTATTTTGTCCTTGCTGATAAGTTTCCGGTTAAACGGTTTGTTCTATTTTCAGATGGCGTGCGCACAGTGAACCCAGTGCAGCATGTATGCGGCTGTACAAAGTGTACATGTACAATATTGTACATCTATTCTTTGTGTGCACTTGCTTGTTTGCTCGACGCTCGCTAGGTGGCGACGTGTCCCAAATGACGTCACACCAGCCTCGGTTGCGCTTCGGAGCAGTCGCCGCCGTGCAATGGTGTCGACTTTTACAAAGTTTTTCAGTTTTTAAGTTTTAAGGAAACAATTTCGGAAAAGCTGAACCTTCTCACCGACAGGATCGGAAATCTACTGGTGGGGGTGAGTATCGAAGGGTCTTTTGGTGGGCGAGCCTTTGCAGATGCGTCGGCAGAAGTGAGTTTGGATGACGAAGACCGGTTGAGTAATATGCGAGAGACTTTAAACGCGTCTATATTATATCTAGGTCAGTGAGTAGCGCAGTTAGAGATTCTGAGGTTCCGGTTGGTTTTGAAAGCAAGCAGATCTATCTGTGGCCCATTCCTCCTTCCCTTCCACTTACTCTGCGGTCGCACTTCTCAACCAACGATCACCCGACCGACTTGCGACCCTGGATCGCCCGCCCTGCAACCCGCCCGCCCTCCCGGCAGCCGTCCGGCCATCGAGGCCAAGCTGTTGTTGGGCTCTTACAGCCTGACTTCAGAAGTTAATATTGACTTAACGTCTCTCTATGTGGTTTTCTAGGGCGACCAGCTTGAGTCACACTTGACGTGTTTTCGCCAGAAATCCGCTTACAATTTCGTACTTTTCACCACAGGTTTTGTTTGGAAATGTGAATCCATGTTTTGGATGCATAGCGAGGGACACAGTAAGAGGATTTTAAATTATGTATGCTTCATTATGATAGGCAGAGTAAGTTGGTATAGGCCTATATTAAAGATTTGAGCAGAGAGACACGAGTGAGAGAGGACGAAGTAAAGGTGGGTGGGGCTGAAGAAGACAGAGAGAAGCATGGTAATATTGAAAAAGTGGTGAAAGTAGTACTGTGGTAATATAACAACATAAGGTATTAAATGTGAAATGACATTTTCTGCAATAACTTATGCTCAGATCTTATCTGGGGTACTATTGTGTCTGCCCAGTGTCAGGATACGTTTATTTTTCGAGGGGTTCTTCGAACTGGGAGCACCTCTGATTAGGTTGCAATGAGAGAGCTGCTTTGTAAATCCTTTAGCTAGGATCGAATAGAATGTATTTTAAACTATGTAGCTATAGTATTACCACAACTTGTGTAATGTAGCTATTGCAACTGATGCTTTAACTTGAGTAAGGCCAGATGATGTCTAGTAGCTAAGTTCAGAAAGTAAGATAATTAGATGGTTTAATCAGAAGGCAAGATAAGATAAGAAGCAAAGGATGCTGCTATTTATTGTTGCTGAACATTGTGAGAATCTGTTGTTGGAATAGTTCCTGATCTGCTGGGGCATTATAACTTGAGACTTACTATAATCTCCAGATCTCTTTAGCACCCTAATAAATTTCAGTCATGGTGGACAGGTTGATCATAGGCACTCACCATCAATGAAAATAAAATTGATGGGTAGATTACGTAAGGCTTGCTTTCCAGTCAAGATCCTTGCAAAGGATGCCTCAACTCTGTCGAACTTCGAATCTTGGTTTCACAAATGTTTGGTTGAAGTGATTGTACGAGGGGCAAATTCAGAAATTCAGTGCTTACAGTGTGAGAAAATAATTGTCTGGAAGCATGCAGAGGTGATGGTTGTTTGAGCAATATTATTATTAAATATTGTTATTGTTATTCATTTATTTATTTAGCTCCATGTTCTATACTGACTGTTAATCTATTGTGTTAACAATTGTGAGCAAAGGACAGTTCTGCAGCATGGCCAAAAAGAACAGTTTTCAAATGCTTATGGAATGTGTTAGATAGCATGCACCTATGGCACAGGTCATGGAGGTCTCAAACACACACAGGTACAGCTTAAGAGAGAGAGAGAGAGAGGCCATTCCATACTACCAGACCAACCACAGAAAAAGCACAGCTTTGCATGACGAAGGTACGAGCAAACAGGACTGAGAGCACCCCTCCCTTTTCATTGAGCTTAGAGATCGACTAGCCCGAGTACTCGACTCAGGCTGACACAGTTTAATACTGTTGAGAGGAAGAGGAGGAGAAGACGAGGAGGAAAAAGAGGAGAGGAGGAAGAGAATGAAGAGGAGGAGGAGAAGGGGAGGAGGAAAAGGTGAAGAGGAGGAGGAAGAGAAGGAAGAGGAGGAAGAGGAGAGGGAAAAGAGGCTTGAACCTTTTATGCTTGGGTGTTACAATGCGAGACCTTCCCTAACCAGTCACCTACTGGTCTTGATTGGTCGTGATGATTGATGAAGATGTGATGGATTGATGTCTGGTTGATTTTATAGACTAAGATCAACTTGATTGAAATGATTGAAAGATGAATGATGAATGTGCAGCAACGTCTGTTGTTGACTTATAGCTACAGCTGCAGTCGGTTGGTGGGTCAGTCAGTTGGTATGGGGTCAATTGGGGTCATTCGGTTTGTCAGTTGACGAATGCAAGTCATGCAACACGTATCTGTCTGTCTATCTATCTATCTATTCTCTGTCTTGGGTACATTGTAGCAGACGATGTGGGCACAAAGGATAGGGTCAATGGGTGCAGTTAGTGTTGGCTTGTTTTCCATCCCTACTGCAAAAAAATGCCCCCACATCCACCACTGCCTATGGTATCCACTGCCCATGGATGGCATCCACTGCCAATGGCATGTACTGCTCCGTGCACGGCCCATGGGCCATGACATCCCATTTGCAAACAGGCATTTTCATTAACATCTTGGACTTGGTATTGATGAGGCCCGCTCGTCCAACAAACCTCTGGACGATCAGAGAGAAATAGAGAGAGACAGCTAAACAGACGGACAGGGAAAGGGAGAAGGACATAGATAAACAGAGACAGATGTCTATACAGAGGGATATGGACAGTTAGAGAGACATTTAGCATGAGTGGTGCAATATGAAATTTTTATTAGAAAAGCACAGAGAGAACGACAGACAGAAAGACAAAGAGACAGACAGAGAGGCAGAGACAGACAATGTAGACAAAGAGACAGAGGATAGATACCTGTGTGGATACAGATCCGCTTCGTTGTTTACCATGTGCGTGTGTGTGTTTATGTGTGTGCGTGTGTGATGATCATTTGATGTTTTATATGAGACAATGAATGATAATGGACGACGAGGACTGTTGGTAGTTGGCCCAGAAGAATTCATATATCATCATTGCCATCATCACCATCATCCACATCACCCCCACCCAGCCTCACCACCACCATCTAGGGCAAATCGATGGGAATGTTAGTGCTGCTGCTGCTGTTGTTGGTGGCTGGTATTGATGTTAGAACAAAGGCTGCGTGTATATCTTTTGTTGAAAGATAAAACCCCGGCTAATGGATGAGATGTACCCGAGAGGTATCTATAGTGAACAGCCATTCTATTCTCGTCTCTTCTCATGCATATTGCATGTCGGCCTAATGGTCAACACGCACGTGCGGCTATAGATCAGTGCACACACACGCGGTGGCACTGGCGCCTTATCAATCAAGACCAGAGTTCAACGTCCTTTGAGGCATCGTCGTGTTAACACTTGGTGGTAAAAATGATCACCAACGATGTTTTTTTGCTCTACTTTCTGTCCTTAACACCCAATGCATATTCATTGCTAATCCGTTGTTTAGGTGAGTAATGAATAATTCATGATTCTGTTGATTACCTACCTCGTCTCAGGTCTTTGTAGAGGTGTAGGGAACACAGGAGTAGGGTATCTCACTCACGCTTCAACACATCTCAGACTGTTGCTGTGTGTGATTGCTTTAAAAGGCTGATCATTTAATGAAGTCTGAGAACAAGTGTTGTACTTTAGAGTATTCATTTGACTTGCAGAAACATTGGTGTAAGGGGATGTGTGATTTTATGTAAAGAGAGGCATTATCATGTGTGTGAAAAATGTTTTAAATTCTCCTCCTACTCTTCTCTTTGGCTTTGATTGCAACTAGAACTTAAGTCATCACTTCAAAACTTTCAGCACCCCATCTGCCACTATGCAGTGGTTGTGAATAGGGTTGAAACCTGTGCTTAGCTTTCGAGCATAGTGCTTATTGAATTGACCTGTGAATATGATGTGTTTTATTTCACTGATGTAGAACTGTTTCTTTGTTGTAGTTTTTGCTGGCATTGAAGAAGGTGAGAGGTCGGAGGTCAGAGGTTGATTGATTGTTTAGATGAACTGAAGTGGAACGAGAGCCGCACGTCGTAACCTGGAATGAAAAGCAACTAGAAAAAATGGGAAAGAAATTCTCCAAGTTCTTTGGGAAGAAGGAGTCGTCATCAAGATTCACTTTCGAGCGCCTGCCACAGGTTTGCAAGCTGAGCGTCTTTGCATACCTGTCGGCGAAAGAGAAAGCCGTTGCGGCGCAAGTCTGCGACGACTGGAACGAACTGATGAAGTCGCCGACTCTCTGGTCACATGTCGACTTCACGGAGTTCACGTTATGCTCGTCGGTGAGCGGTGAGCACCACTGCACGGACGAGTGCTACAGGGCGTACCAGAAGCGAGTGATACACTATCATCAGTTCCTGATGGACGTCAAACCAATCGTTCGACATTTCCGGTTCGCGTTCGACATCGGCGACTACAGGGATTGCTGGTTGGAGCTGATGCAGTCCTTCCTCCAGGTGTCCCGCTGCTCCGACCTCCGGACGGCGTCCCTCAACTGGAAGCAGACGCTGATGAAACCCGTTCGGCCGGACAACATAACGTGGTGCACGAACGATTACAACGAAGTGATTCACCGGCATCGCCACCGGCAACGGCTCTTCGTCAAGTTCTTTGATCTCTTTACGGCGTCTGCGCCGAACGTGATGAAGCTAGTCATGCCTTTCGATTGGTCGGAGCGCTCGATTCAGGCGCTCTGTCGTCTGCAGAACATCCGCTCACTTGTGCTCGATAAATACTTTGTGTATCAGACGCTCGACCAGTCGTCGCTCGACCAGCTCATCCAGGCGCTCCCCCTGCTCACCCACCTCACGCTCGAGGTCTGGACTCCGAGTGGAAGCGGTCTGCTCTTCTACACGCTCATCTCCAGCTCCCTCGTGCATCTCGACATTTCGAAATGTCGCGGATTCTACCTCGAGAACGTGGATCTGCCGAAGTTGCGGCTGCTGAGGGCGAGTCGTCATCCGTGGAACGGTCCACTCGTCACGGCCGACAGCCTACGCGTGCCTTGCATACATCGCGTGCTCAGCAGTGGAGCACCGTCTCTCGCTCAACTCAACGACCACAAACTGGAAAGTGACTGGGACGAAAGAGTCTCCGAGCCGCTTGATTGTCTCCTCAAAACGATTTGCTCGTGTTCTTTGCACCGATCCGATTGGGACATTTGACGTCGTCGTAGTCCACTGTCAATCTCGTCGCAGTCCAGACCCATCTCATTAACTTGCGGTTGATTGGCCGATTCTGGACAGTTACGTTTACGCTCTGTCAGTATTTACTGTTGCCATTTTTACGATTGTAATTTAGTCGTTTGGCAGCGGTTGTGGAAGAGACAGCAAATCTTTTAGATTATAAACATATCATCACTGGTGACGTCGTCTTACTGCGGAATTGCAGAACTCTTGTAAAGTTTCTTGACTCATTATTTTTCCAACCGATAACCATGTCGTTGATTTCGACGCATTGAGAGTGGACAGAATGTCACTTTGGCTTCTAATTGCTAATGAGCCATTGTCTTTAGTACAATTGACTGTATTGCTAATGAGCCATTGTCATTAGTACAATTGACTGTATTGCTAATGAGCCATTGTCATTAGTACAATTGACTGTATTGCTAATGAGCCATTGTCATTAGTACAATTGACTGTGTTCTCAGTAGTGGTTTCTGCTCGTCTATTGTGTGAATTGCTCGAGACTTTGCAGACGATTCGGTGTTTAAAACACTTTGCAGAATTGCTCAGATTGCATTCTGAGGTGGAGTGGTCCTTGCCAATAACTTCCTTGTGCCTCTTTTTCACGGCAGGTAAAAACAAAGTGCCTATAAGTGTAGAGGCACCTAGGGAGTGCTGACAAAGCCAAAACTGTTTTCCAGCCGCCAGAAATGTTGTGACGTTGACAAATTGTAGGAAATGCTGCTGATGATGATGATGTGTATCAATTCTTTTCTCGAAGTTGTCGCATAATTACGAGCATAGTTTTGGAACATCGAAATGTCTATGTCAAACTGTTTAACAGGTTTGATTTGTGCATTTTTGACATTTATTTGTTAGGCAAAGCATTGTAAGTCTAAGCATGACTAGAAGTTTTTAATGACATCGACATACCATATAAACATGAATGTCTAGACCATTTTACCACTTTTGTTATAATGAAATGGTAGACTGTTTGGAGAGTAAATTAAGGGTTTGGCTCCAAAAGTAGATTCCCCATCATTCTATTTTAAGTTTGTAAGAAATTGGGTAGAAGGATAAGAGTGACGGTTTTAGGCTAATTATAGTAGCTTAGTAGCGTAATCCGGGTGTGTTCGTACTTCGTAGCAATTCATATCGCCCATATGACTCTTACAAATATTCTACTGAATATATTGGAGGCTGACTATGTTAGGTCGGTTTGATTTCATGTCTAGACTGTCATCAGAAGTCTTGTTATTATTGTCTCTTGTTATGAGATGTCGTTAAAATGGCATTGTTCTGTGTCTGGTTGAACTGTTGTGCTGAAGTAACAATGGTTACATGACTCTATTGTTACTGGCCTCTCTATTGTTACTGGCCTCTTTGACGATAATGGTAATAAATTTGCTGGAAGAACATTAACACTGCCTGAATAGTCAGTTAATTGCATTTTAAAACTGCTTTTCCTTTAGTCATACATGTATAGATACAAGAAGAATGTAAATGTTCGGTGTGCATTGGCTCAAAACTCGGCATTTGCTGTGATAGGTCTCTCCACAAGGAATGGCCTTCCCATCTTTTACATTCTAAGCTCATGTCTTGTCTCTTCCCCACATCCTCTCGCTCTCTCAAGATGTTTCTTTTTCCTCGGGGCTTTTGTGTTGAAAGCGCCTTTGAATAGTCTGTGCTGTGAGAAGTGCTTTATCAATTTCTAGATAAGATAATGAGAAGAGAGGCTGTCACTGTCAAAGGTTGGTTCCTGAGAGCGATAGGTCCATTGGTCCAAATGCTATAGCAGTGGAAACAGATGGATCTGTCTTCAAATAGAACATTGTCATTCAGAGGATTTGAAAATAATATTATGCTCAATTACATAAACTGAACATCAAAGAGAAATGAAGCATGACTGCAAAATCACTACATGACTAATATGACTACCATACAACATTGTCATCTTCATTTAGAAATGAGTTTCATTCGAAACTAACTTACGACTCATTTTCTTCAGTGTCCAATCTGATTCCAGTTTCTCTGCTGGATTCGATTCTTATTCACTGTATTCTTAATTCTATGTCTTGGACATTATTATGATAACGGGGTGTTCAATAAGTCTTTGGATTAGAGTAAATAAAACAACTCAGCTACACAGTGGTTAAAATAGATTTCCATGCAAAAATGGCAGATCTCCAAATGATCCGTACAAAACTGAGGTCTTTTATATAAGCCTGTCAAATTTATAACCAATATATTTGCTATTCAGGCTACACATACTTACCAACTGGATTTTTGTTGTTCTACCTCAGATATTGCTTATTCACGCTAGATGTTTGTCCATGAGAGTGCTGCTGCTGGTTGGAAACTGGTTTAATAAGGAATATAATTATACTCACTTATTTAAAATGACTCTAAAAACCATTTGGCATATGGTTCATATATATATATATATCTAATATTACATGTATATAATATGCTTTCAAAATGAATTTATTTCAAGAGATGCGCTGTGTAACTGTAATAGGTTTATTATGACTAATCAAAGCATGAAATTCATTAATTAATACTAATCACTTCGAAAATAGTCTGAACCAATGTCAACTGTTCTACCGGCAGATGTACAATTGTACATAACCTCAACTCCCACAGATTCCAACAATTTTAATACCGGGCGATTCAAAACTTGCAACAGTTCGTGTAACTAGAACAGCTGATCAGAGCAGTTGATGATGATGCTGTATCAACTTTAATGCCGTTAACTCGGTCGTTCTTAACCAGTCATGCAGTTGTCTCTGACTCAATCAACGGTTCTTTAAGCAGTTCTTCAACCGGTTGACCTAGACTAAGAACAAGGTCACAGAGTTGCTTGTCGTCGAACCAGTTTAGTCCACTTCCCAAGATAATACCCTGGAGAACAGACTGCGTGATCTCTACGCTGCCAGTCAGAGTGTCAAACTCTTTCTGAGCCCTGTGAACATTAACAGAACGCAAATTCTGTTAATTCATTCTGAAGGAAATTTAAAGTCTGTAAAATATCTTGATCGAACAATAACAATGCTATTCAGATTACTCCAATTAAATCCAGAAATGTTGATTGAAAATGAACAAGACTTTTCAAATAAAGTTAGGATTCTAGTTAAAAAGGCTTTCTAGATATAAATTAACACCAACATCAAACCAACCATGGGTCTTACAATTCGATTTCTCTAATCATCTAAGTTCAAGATTTACTAAATTAACGGTTTCGTTCCCTACATTTGATGTACATCATTTAGTCAGGGTTTAAAGTGGGTGGGAACGGCGTTCCCACTGCTCTTGAAAATCTTGGCTTGCGTTCCCACTGCTCATCAAGATGGAACTCTAAAACACATGCATTTCAATAAAATTCTTCAACAGCGTTCCCACTGCTCTCATCCAGCGTTCCCACTCCTCACTCAAACCACTTTTAACCACTGCATTTAGTGACATAAATTAGCAAATGGATCGAGATATATGCGTGTGAACTGTAACCTTTTGAATTCGAGACCTTTATTCATCCCAATTGTCTGGGCTTCTCTCGTATCCTGCAACTGTTTCAGCTTGTACATCAGTTCTCGAGTTTCCTGTCTCAACACTGCAAGCAACACAGATGACCAGTTGTCATTTCAGACAAAACAAAGCCACAGTACATTTGCCGTGAATGCAAATTCAAATCCAGCTCAGAATCATCAATGATTGACTGAGAAACAACAAACAATTTGTAAAGTTACACTACTTAAGTGATTGAAAACTATCAGTGAACAGCAAAATACATCAAAATGCTTTTATTCTAAAAAAATAAAACATAGAAGCAATTCTACAAGTATAAACATTGGTGGGAGTTCATTTGGGAGGGTAAGCCAACCTCAGTTCTGTCCACTTTTGTCTAATCTCCACCTTAGGAACAAACTATCGTTGATGCTTATCAGGATGGGCACCCTCTTATCTGTGTGAGCTTTGCCTCCCTCTTTCCACTTGCATAGGCCGCCGCACACTGCACTCTGCTGTCCATGGTGACCCAATGGTTCCTTTCACTCGCTCTGCAACAATGCAGAGGCGTTCGTTCTCTGTGGTTGGTCAAACAACCTGGAATGGACTTCCCTTGACTATGCGACACCTCCCAAGCTGTTCTCAATTTCACAAACTGTTGAAGACTTTTTTTCGCTTGATCTTGGTCGGGAGCGCCTCTGAATAGGTACCTTGAAGGGGCGCTATATAAATTACGATTGATTGATTAAATGTTCTTAAAAAGAAATTGTGAAATATACTGTTCAAATAAGTTTACGAAAACACATCTAATAAAGATCAAATGCAGCAACAACGACGTCATCAAATCTGCGAGAACGGTTACGACCATAGATTGAGTATTCGTGACTTTTGGGTTTAATATTCGTAAATATTAAGATTTTTTAATATTCGTAAATATTCGTTAACGGATTAAAGTGAATCATCGAAGCCGCAATGTTACCCGGTAAAGCAGTTCAAGTTTCTGTATGTACATGACATTCACTCGCATTCAGGGCAAGGCTGAATTAAAATATGTGATGCGCTTAATAGGCTATGACGAGATCGGGGTAATTAATTTTTGCTTGTAATCTGGCACTATTATGTCTTGCGTTGGCATTTATATTTACTCATCCTGCTACACTGAAATAAAACTACTTTATTAATTTGTGGTTACTATTATAGGCAAAGTTTATTTCTAATATAGCCTACTATTGCAGCTACTTGCCAACAGTACTGCCATCGGTGGCTCTGTCTCTTTTCAGTTTGGGAGGATGGTCAGAAGTCAGACAAAGTGACTAACATTAAGTATGGAATGTGATAGACCTATGAATGCTGGATGGCCACATTGGCCAGACCCAGCAGAGACCTGGAGGTTTTTAACAATAAATCTATTAAAGTTATTGTAACTTACTGATATAGGCCTATGCATAGGCTAATTCAATTTTGTGCAATTCATTCAGTAAAAGTTAAACATTTTCATAAATAACAAAATTAAAATTAAGAAAAAAGAAAATTTCCTGAAGGAACATAATATTTTACGAATATAATATTCGTTGGCAGTTTTAATATTCGTTGATATTCGTGAATATTTGAAAATCTTAATATTCGTAATATGCGAATACTCAATCTATGGTTACGACTGTTCTTAGCTTCGTTACTTACTGACTAAACTGGTGCACTAAAAATCAGACAGAAAGAGATTTAAATGAATGAAGCGAAGACAGACCAAGGCATTCCTCTCGGATATTCGCAACACTCGTCTGTAGCGTCCAGTTTTCCTGTCAACAATCAAGCACAGCAGATGAGAGAAACGAAAGTGCCCTTCGCTGTCAACAGTTCAACGATCACTTGGACCACATACATGTAACATGTTGCAGCTACATTGCTAAGACACCAACAGCATTAGAGGCAGTCCTACACTAACCAGCCGAGACAAAACAGAGCAGAAGACAACAGTTTGCAGACATCTCTCGTTTAAAGACGAATCAAATCAAAGTTGAGGATATTCCAGTTAGATTGCCAAACCCTGGAAAAGGTTGAGTGACATAATCAATAACTGAACAATACATCGTTTCTTTCTTTCACTGATCCGTCTTCAACTCACAGCAGACCAACAATAAACAATGGTACAGAGTTGGCCAACTGTGCGACCAATAAAACTTGCGGTATCGACTTACAAAAGCACTTAAGCATATTCCATGACACATCCATAACATATAATAGAATGATTTTAAACCCAATGGATGGATCCAGAGTTTAACGACCGCTTATGACATCAAAGACTATTGCCATTGACAAATTCTGCTTCAATCAAGCCACTATATTCAAAATCTCAGACTTTTTAAGCTGCATGTGTAAGAATTTAAAACGCAAGTGGTAAAAAAAGTAGGCAGTTATCTGTTAAGATCGGCTCAGAAGATGTTCACGACATGAAAAGATAGATTGATCCTGATATATATCTTGGTTAACCCTTTATACATCAAAGTGCAGTAAAGAGTGAAATCCCATGCCCTCGGTCGGCTAAGGTTAACCTGACGACTTTTAACCATTGTATAACAAGCAGTTAGTTTACTTTGTGGATGCGAAGAATGTCAGAGACGCTTGACATCGTTTTCTCGACGAGTTCTGTGACGGACCTGAAAGGACGGAAGGACCAAAGCGTTAACAGCAGACGATAAAATGAAGCAGACACATAATTCAGGTCACATCTTCAGCTAAATAAACTTCAAATAATAATCTAACTTGATCTAATATGAACATCATAAAGTGCTTCCCACAGCAGAGCTATTCAGAAGCACTCTCAGCATGATAGGCACATGAAAACAGAAAGGTCTACAAGCAGTGAAAATATGCAGAGTGCAGACCTGTGAATTTTCCTACCAAAATCCTGCTGATTCCAAATTAAAGGACCAACAATAGCAAAAACTCGATGTTGGGTTAATGAGGTTCGTGATCAAGGTACAAATAGATCAAGGTGTTCAGCAGAATGAAGAGAGCGTGAAAATCATGCAGAGAGCGGCTTGCACATCAAGTCAGAGGTATTTAGGTGCTATTAAAGCAAAGCAGGGACTTGGTAACCAGGAGCAGGGCTTGTCTCTCATTCACGCTGAGATCGGGAGCCAGTGAAGGTCATGAGTCATGTATGTGGAGATACGTGAATATCGAAGAAATCGTGTGATAAATCTAGCAGAAGAACTTGGGACAGATTGCACAGATGATATGTGAAGTCCAATGAACTACATGGAGTATGGCAGTGAAGACTCCAGTTGACATACGCCAGCACATAGAGCACAGCTTCCTCAGTGCATAGATTAAAACCAAAATGCGTTTGATTGGTGACCTTGTGACCAAAGATCCAGTTGACTGTCGTTTGTCATTATTTCTTATTTGCATCTCTGTTCAAAACAAGTAGAACAACAGAATAACCCACGTCTGCAGCTTTGAGTTCT
The DNA here is from genome assembly GCA_949752735.1 of Lumbricus terrestris. NCBI lineage: Eukaryota > Metazoa > Annelida > Clitellata > Crassiclitellata > Lumbricidae > Lumbricus > Lumbricus terrestris. Next base: position 1,471,974 of record OX457045.1, read on the forward strand.
TTTCACCAGTTTGTTGAAACATCACTTCGATCGTCGTCTGACTCAGATTAACTCTATAAAAAAATTCATTCAAAGAATTACTTTTATCTGCATCACCACATACGAAGATGTCGGAAAACAACAATGAAACTGACAAGCTAAAAAATTACCATATACACAATGAAATTTCGACGGTGTAACCTTACTAGCTTTTCTTGCAGCTCTGTTTTACTGTGGGTTCCTCTGTTTGGAATATTCAGCCTCCTCTTTGGCCTGCATTCCCGTCCATAGGACCTGTCTAACTCCTTCTTCCAACTCATTCTGCAAACTGCTCAAGACTTTCCTCTCTGGCCATGCCTAAGTCGGGGAGTGCTTCTGAATAGTTATGTTGAAGGGTGTCACATAAATTTCATAGATAGATAAATAAATACACAGACAGACAAACAGACAGCTAGGTAGGTAATGAAGAAAAAACTTACGACTGTAGCATGCACTTGAGGATATTCCTATCTGTTGACAGCTTTACTAGCTTTTCTTGCAGCTCCTGAGTTCTGTAGAAATCAGAATATAAACAGTTTTAAAATCTCAGAAATTGACAATTAGATAATTTTCGTCCATTTAAGAAGGATGGCTTCATTAGACTCTGAACAATAACCTTCTTCTTATTTTGATCCTCTGCTTTCTTACACACGTTTGTACATCAAATGGCTCAGTGGCACAGTTGGAGATGAAATTTTCTAAACAAATTCCGTTCTTGCTTGGAATTTGAACACCCAACTTCACACCACAGCACATCATATTAACATTGATACTATCACACAAACACCGCACTTGCATTCTGAAGAAACAAAAAATAATCAATTTAAACATCTGGGTAATCGAAAAACCAAAGAAACAATTCTTAAGGGCAAAGCAACCATTTCTTAGTAGTGAATTACTAATAAATTGTGTGGTCACCATCCATCTGGAATGACCTCCATACAAAGCTGCATTTATTACATCTGATCAATCAAACTCTATTTCATAAATCTCTCAAGTCTTTTTTCTTTTGCCGCGGCTGGGCTGGGAGCGCTCCAAAGTAGAATTTTTAAGGGGTGCTTTATAAGTCCATAGAATGAATGAATGAACAATTATTTCCTATTACTGTGATGCTTAAGAAAATGGTGGTCAACAACGAACCTATTAGGAGTACACTGATCTTCTGTCATGGATTCTAGACCTGAAAACAGAACGAAATCAATGACCTCTTAGTTCAAGAGCAACAAAAAAATACAAACATTTTGATATGTACTGCAACAGTTAGAAAACACAACCGAAATAATTCACATACACTTTTACTTTTACCGAACTGATCTCAAATTTTTTTTAACTAAACTAAATTTTTTTAAGTCGTCAGAAAATGAAACAAAAGATTTCTGTAGACTATTTCTAAGTTTTATAGTCTATGTGGTATTCATGCTACGTGCTTCGAATGATGGCCTCTCACACTGACGAATACTTTCAAACCAATATACATCACTAAAAAAATCATATGCAAGTCTAAACTACTTCCTTATTTACTTACTGACGAAAGTAGAAGATCAACTCACTTTTTTTAGCGTGCAGCTGTGTCTTGTGTTGTTCGACCTCTGCCTCTAACCACTCCAGCGTTCGGTAGTAGAAGAGAACGGAATCGTCTCGCTCTCCTTCTGTTGACCTCTGGTGACCTGTGCTCGATGCGGACGTTGTATCATTTCTGCTTCCCTCAGAACTTTCTTCGTGGATTGGCTCCACATCCGATTCCGGCGCATGATGTCCCGAAACAGAAGCCATTTCACAGTCACCACACCTTTGCTTACTGCTGCAATGAATAATAACAGATATTTGTATTTGTCGACAAGTTCACTGACAAACCGCAGCAGGTAACATTGAAACATGATGGTACAAATTTCATGATCTTATTGAACACACGCTTTGGCGGCTTGTCAAGCGCCCACTCAGTTTACAGTTGGCCCAAGGAAGTGAAGGCTAAGTCGACCAAGATGGGTGTGAGAATCGAACGGCGTCATTCGAGATGTAATTGTTCTTCAAACAAGAGTGCTACCCTATCCCCGCCAAACGCCCGCTCCAATTCTTGTCTTTCAGTAAATTTAAATCATCAATTAAAAAACTAAATGTTTTATTAATCAGTATTGGTTATATTCTATAATGACTCGGTAGCAAGTAACATTTTTTTTATAAATTTGATGAAAAATATTTCCTGACGAAATTGAAGCGGGATTTTTCGTGTGAGGGTCGGTTAGGGCTCAGGTTAGGCGTCGTGAGGGTCGGTTAGGGTTAGTTTTAGGGTTAGTGCAGTCATTCTGAAGCTGGATTGATGAACAATAATTTTCAATGAAAAATGGCTGAAAAATATTTTCTGACGAAATAGAAGCGGGATTTATCGAACAAATTCTTGCCTAAAGAGAAGCTGGATCGATTAAAAGGATTCTCGGCAAACTAGAAGTTGGATTTATTAAAGATAACAACGCCGCAACGTTAGTTCTTGGTGTCTACCGAGTCATTCTAGAACGTCTACCGAGTCATTATAGAATATAACCTCAGTATTTAGTACTTCTTTTATTGTTTTGGTTTGGAATGTAACCTCGACCTCGTTGTATTCATAGCCTAGGAGAAAAGTTAAACCACCTAGACAGCTGCAACCAAGTCACAACAAGTTTCTAACCGACCTAGGACTGCAGTTGCCAAAGGGTCACCTTTTTACGGCAATTCTCAATCAATTTATCACAAAAGGGAAGGGTCATAACGGCACTTGTGTCTCGCTTATCTGGCTTGCAGCAAAAGAAACAATGTTGCTTCCAATCAAAAGCAACTGGTACTACAGACCTAGTTTCCTTTGGAGCTACACTACTTTCGTCAGACAGTATATGGCTTTTTTGACTGTCACAAAATTTCTTATTTGTGTATTTTTTCCGACAGCTACTGTGAACACAAACGAGGCTGGGTCTCCCTCGTAAATACTGGGTCAACTCTCCATCATTGTGTAACTCACTGTACTCGAGGAGTGTTTCTATGCCTTTTGTCAGGCATTGTGACTTTGACATCACTCGCCTTACTTTCATCAAATAAAACTCGACATATCACACACAACTTTTCGTTGTAGTAAAACATACTTTGATTTTTACTGGTAACAATCAAGAACGATGTGGAAATCAAATGACTGGTAAGGAAATACAAAGACGGCAGGCAATGATATGATCCAAACAACGTCTGCTACACGTAAAACCTCTGTTATCGCCCACGCCAATATCAGATCATTTCAGAAATTTTTTAAAAATACTTCGATTTGTCAGATTTTGATTTTTTAGATTCAACAATAAATTCTACACATCAGGTATAATTTTCACCTTGATTAGACTTTTGTCCCGATAGAACCCAGAAAAAGTTTTATTCTATGCGACTATCAGCATAGATAAAACCGCCACATTTTACATTTCCATCTATGGTAACAAGTATGGTAGTAAACAAAGGCCTTCGGTACCGCTCCTCTCCTTTAAGTCGCTAAATAATTCGAACATGTACTAGCATTAATAGTAGTCGTCATATCAAAGACAAAAACTTCGTACTTACAATAATAATTATGCAATGATTGGACGCTTAAAATCAAGCATTTTCTAGTAAATATTTCACCGCCAACATCAACCACCAAACTCCATTTCCGTTCAATTCAACTTTTCTAGCACTATACCTTTCAAAGACTATGGTGCGGTAGAACATGACAGCAGTATTTTAAAAAATAGCAAATTTCATATCACTCACATAATTATGTCACTGAAATCATTCAGAATGTTTATTACAACAATATTTAATTTGTGTCACTTTACTTCTAACTCTCTACACATCTTACTCCTAGGCCTACTTACTCTTACTATTATTCATTACGTACATTGCATAGGCTAACGTGGAATTGGTGTTTTTTTGGGAGCAATAAAACTTGAAACTTGAAATAGCTAACGGCGAGGATGCTTTTCTTTTATTTAACGGATGACCGTTAACTCCAAAAGACAAGGCAACTACGCATTGTTTTTTAGAGTCCGCTAGTCATTATTTTTGCCTCGGACGAAGGCTTGGCCGACCAGAAGTGATCCAGTAGGCTACTTAGGCCATTAGTGTTAAGTTACCGAACCCACTGCTGTAAAGCCGACCTGCGTGCCGTGCTACAGTGGGCCGTATTTCGTATAACATGTATATATAGATATTCGTTTTTATTGACAAAATAACCGATCGACATAACGCGACAGTTAACAAGCACAAAGGAGCAGCGGATAAAGCCTAGTAAATGTTTTTATACAGCATCCGTGTTATGAAGCTTTTATTGTTTTTATTGGTTAGTTCGAATGGATGTAGCCTAGGGCGTAGATTGTATTTTCCAGGGAGTCTATCGGAGAAAAATTTGCGAAGAACATGATTGTCATCTATAATAATAGCTGCAAAGAGTGCAGCATCAGCAGACTCAGCCATAATGGCTGCTTTGGGGGAGTCGGATGGAAGGAATCCAGCTCGTCTGACACGTCCTAAGAACCTTTCGATGCGGTCGACCTCACCAGCGCTCAGCAGTCCCCACCAGGCGGGAGAGGCGTACAGCAGACGTGCAACTGTGGTCGCTCGAGTAATGACGTGCAAGGCCGGTCCTGGCAAGCCGTGAGCTCGCAGCACGCGCAAAGCGTAAATTGAAGAGGCACACGAGCTTAGAGTATTATCAACATGCTCCGAGACAGTTAGATGTTCACCAATTGTAACACCTAGTATTTTTATAGAAGTTGCTCTATTAACTCCTGTGATGGACGACATGGAGGCCAATGAAGCATGCGATCTCTTAACAACTGCCATTTCCCTGGTCTTTTTTGGGTTAATGTGCAGGTTTTTGCTGGTGGCCCAAGTTTGTATGTGTTTGTATGTACTTGTAATCATTCTCGGTGTGCCAGATTGAGAGATTAAATGAAGATTATTACCGGGTATAGTAGTAGTAGCAAAGATATTTAAGTTTCGTAGACTATGCCATGGGGGGTCTTTGGTAGTAGTGGTAGTAGTATTGGGTTAGTATGAGTAGCGCTATATGATTTAGTCACCGGATATGCTTTGCCTCTTGAAAACAAAAGCATCGAAAGAAAACGCTACAAGGAGAAAACAGAAATGCGTTTCGACCAGAATTTAATTAAGAACAAAATTAATGCTTTTACGACGATAGTTTACAATCAACGAACGTTGTCTGAAATCTTTATTTCATGCCGAGTAACAATAATGAAACGTTAAACAAAGGTGATGACGGAGGAGTCAGACGATGCTGAAAGTGATCCGGATGAAAGTGATCCGAGGCCGAAGAAAAAGGAAGGCCAGAATTCGCATAAGTTAGCTTTCTTTTTGTGCATTTTTGTTGCACCTTTTCATGCATACATAAGCTAAAATGGACAACGGATTAGTGGCGAATACATAAGTTTAGCGGGATGGAAAGAATTAACACCGAGGATGTCGTCGTGGTGAGTTGAAAATGGTGATTGCCATGGGGGGTCATACTAAGGTTCCAGGAGAAGTTGGTTGTGGAATTCACACATGTCACCAGCAAATGATGATTATTATTAGCCTAAGCCATCAAGGCGCCCTACTTGAGGATATAATTCTACAACTTAAATTTGGGGCCGCCATGGATAGTACATATTATATAACACCCTAATATAAATAACCATTTTGAAACAATGACACGAATTCCTCATTTATATTCAAACCAGCGTTTAGCCCTCAGAAAGAAAATGTTGGTGAACTTTTTACATGAACTCTAATGAACGTTGAATCCATAGTTTGCTGACCATGATTATTTAAATATATTATTCAGGCAAAACTTCTGTTGGACTGCGGTATTGTTACTGTATGCTTCTGTTTTTTATTCTGTTCATCTCCCAGTAAAGAGAGCAAGAAGAGTCGATTGTCAAATACACCAAGGACGCAATCTGCAAAGTTCTTGCACACACAGACACAAGTCGATGCTGTGAGTTTCTTTCTGTCAATCAATCAATCAATCAATACTCTTTCGAAAAACTGATTGAGCTGACCATTCATTCATTTGAGAATTTATATAGCGCTTCTTCATATATGTATATCTACTCAGAGGCACTCTCTGCGCTGACCAATAACATGATGTTAAATGCCATTTTTGCAAATAAATACACGGGCATTTATTTATGTATAGCTATAGGCTTGTTGCCATGTCTATTGAAAAGTAATGCTAAATGAATTATGAATCTAAGAGAAGAATCATTTGTGCTCTGCCACCAATGTCCCTACGACTGTAGAGAGGCAGAATTTACACAACTCTGCAGCAGTGCTTAGGATGTAGAGAAAGAAGTGCGGGGACGCCCCCTTACCTTTCCAGGCTGTGCTGGCCAAATAAGTGGCAGGACGGCATTCAGATTTGAGCATAAATGCATGGACGCCGTCCATGACCGTCCAGTCGCACTTTAAGCCCTGCTTTGCAGTGTGAAATGTAAATGTGGGACCTACAGTTGCTGCCGGGGAGATAGGATAATGGTAACAATTTGGCATGAAAAGCAGATCGGCTTGCACACATTCATGAGCGACTCCTGCTATAACTGCTATGACTTGAATTTTCATTCACTAGATGGCATTGGTAAAATGAAAATTAGGATTATTCAACGTCTTGCACAGCTGCCAAACAGTTAATTCGACTCTTTTAATTACTTCTGAACAACCGTTCATATATATATATATATATATATATATATATATATATATATACATATATATATATATACATATATATATATACATATATAGATATATATGCTAAGACTTGTCATCGATCATGTCACTACCAAGATTATAAATGAAGATTCTATATTTTTGCACAATAGCTGCTTGCTGTGCATCAGATTTCTTCTAGTCCTAAAAATGCGCATCAGAAGATTAACAATTTAAATGGCGAGTGTGCACTAGACGTGATCGGGAAACCATTGCAGTCGCCATTAAAGTGTTTGGACAGTTTGGTTAAGCAGATGAATGTCAATTCGAATCAATTAACTCTGAAGTTGTCTGTTGCTTTTCAGATATCGAACATCATGAGGTTCAATATCGACAAAGTTATGGAGAGAGACAAAACGCTAACTGAACTCGTCTCCCGAGCAGGTCTCTCCAACTTAAAATGTTTAATAATCATTACTATAGTATTAATGGTAAATAGGTTAATAGTAGTTTTAGTAATAGTCGTAACAATAGTAATAGTAAAATAATGATAATATTTTTACTACTATGATTGTATTAATAGTATAGTAGTCACTCATAATAGTGATGATAATAGTGAACATGACAGTAATGATAGTAATAGTGGTTTACAGCAGTGTAAGACTAGA